>SNQJ01S0001880.1:299943-348839 GCA_010110895.2 Picea sitchensis
TTGAATCATCTTGTACTTGAACATTTAAGTGGGGTAAAAGGAGGTTTCCCCCTCGAAGAGGCTTATTATATGAAATTATCTCTTTTTCAAGGCGTTGAGTACTTTTTCTGAGGTTTTTCTATGCTATATTGATATTTGGTTCTGAACAACTAACGTGGTCCAACAATAGTAATCGACCCAATATCTCAGGGATCTAACTAAGGAAGCTTGACCGTAACCTTAGCCATACTACTCGATTACCCAGGTATGCGAGAGTAGACTCCCAAGTGTTGTTCTTGGTGCCACTATAATAGTTAGGTGGTTGAGTGGCTAATTTACAACTGGTTTCAAGATACGTATGGGACTCCTTATATACCCAAGGGTACGTAGGAGTGAATGGACATCTACATGTGTTATCTAATGCGGTGCTACTTGAAGGGGCACCAACATGGGTTACAAAGGTGTCCAACTAGGTGAATTGAAGTTTCGAGTAACCATGTGAAACCGTTTGTATTTTTTGCATGCATGTTTCCCCAACCAAAGTTTTACTCGGTGAATGATAGATCACTATGCTTTAAATTCATTGATAGTACACGTTTCTATCCTGATTTTTTTTTTTCTAAAAATATGCAGAGGAAAGTGCTTTGATACCACTTGTAAGGTACCAAATGTTAATATTTAGAGCATAAATAAGTTTGTTATAACAATTGTTAACATAAAGAGAAAAAGTGAGAGCATACTGACATAATTGATTCTAGAAATGATACCTTTATTATCTCAATAGCTGAGTTCAATTTCCTCTTTGAAGGGAAACCTCTAGTAGAGAAGAGCTAAAGTACAAAATACTTCTCAAGATTTATTTTTTCCATGCTTTCTACTCCTATTTATACTATTTCTATCTTCTAGAGAACATTCTAGAGGAAGATATTTCTAGAAGTGGGACCTTCTATGAAGTCTTATTACACTAGACTGGTTCAGATTATTACATATGCCTTATATACTAATGTTGGCCTTTATTACATTGAAAAACATATTATGCTATCCACTTTAGGGGTTACAGGGGTTAGGACCATAACAAGAATGAATCCTTGGTAGACTAAAAGGAAAGGTTTCAAATCAGTTGGAAGAGAGTTCATAGTTTCACATTGGATGGAAACTCACTAAAACTTGTCTTACTTAGATGGATAAGAGAGAAATTCAGGGATACCATGACTCTTCTTGTAAATGGAGACATATTCCAACTAGAGTATGAGGACATAAAAAAAATATTCAATAATTACTTTAGAACTACAAGGGATAAGGTTAGGAATGGTAATAATATGGTAACACAATTACCTAACCATACAACGCTTACTAAGAATGAAATAGGAGGATTATAAGAATATATTAAAACTAATATTTTGCACTCAGAATCGCCCTAGTAATGAATACCCACTCCATAATGTAGAGGGTTGTGAAATTTGTGAAGACCCACATCCAACTAACAAGTGCCCTTCTTTTCTAGGTCTAAAAGTTTCCTATCAAGGGACTAACGAGAATGTGGAATCATTATGCTTCATAAACCAAAGAAGAACAATGATGCCTAGGCCCTTTCAACTTGGTATTCCCTACACTCATCCTCAATAATTTGGTGGATATCATTCACAAATTTATTCTCAACCTTGGTACCAACCTAATCCACCTACTTGGCCTATGAAAAACCAATACCAATATCCAAATCAAGCTTTTAACCCCCCTTATCAACTCTTCCAATGCAAAACCTTCAGTGGAATAATCCTCCACAAGGATGGATACCTCCACGAATTTTTATTTTTATTTTTTATCTTCCTCCACAACAAGCAAATGCTTCCACAAGTGTTATTTCACAACCACCAAAGTTACCATTGTTTCCTACCCAACCAACACCTAATCCAAATAATAGGTAGGTCAAACTTGTGTATAAAAATGAGATAACATATCAAGCCTACTATATGAATGTTCAAGATTTCAATCTCAAATTATAGAAGGTACTTAAGGATACCCCTCTAACCTCACCACATGAGCAACCTATTGAGCACTCACCACACCCTTAAAATTTCTTAGGAATTTTTGGGTACCACTTTCATTTTGATTCTCAAATTTTTGTTTGTTCTTTATCAGTTTCTTTAGACCCTTTTATTTAATTTTATTTCCTTTATTTTCTCGAGTTCTTTTTTTCTTTGATAATTTTTGAACCATAACCTAAGTCGAATTGGGACAATGAAGGAATCAGGTTAAGGGAAATGAAAATATGTAATGGATGTTCGACTCGTCTTAATGTCCCAACCTAATGTTGTTGTGTAGAGACTATTTATCAGGATGTTGGTGTCGGCCATTAGGAGATAGTGATATGTGTGCATCCACACTCAAGTGCATCGCTCGACACTACCCTTGGGTATTAGCTTAAAATTCCCTCCGAATAAGTAACCAAGAATTAAATGAATGTTAGGGCATAAAATACATGAATCCTCAAAGCATATCCACCATATGATCAAAATATTAAGTCGATAATGGTCATCCATTTGTTAATAGATAATAATTTCTCAAATCTTTTCTGGTGTGCCATGCAATATGCGACCTCAACTTCCATAAAATCCACATAGGAAAACATGTCATCATTCATACAACCACGTTAACATGCCATGTCAGCCTCTATATCTACCTTATAGCCATATCATTGGCCATGCAAATTTCCATGTCAATTATCTGTACTAAGCACATCAACATGCCACATCACTCATCATGCTATGAATTCAACTGTATTCAGAGGGTTTTGGTGAGTATTTTTTAGAATCCTCCACTCATATGCACTGATGTCGATGAATTCATCAACCTAATCAACTAGTACATCTAGTTTTTTATGCCAACGCTTGCGCTAGATGTCTGATGGGATTTCACATATGAAACAATGCCAACCATCTGATAAAAAAAAGGGCTAAATTTGGACCGTTAAATCATTGATCTTATAACTCATTTTTTCCTCATGATTATGGTGGATCCCTCAACATATCAAAAAACCATTACACCAATCTGACGTCGACACATCTGATTTTATTCACCACATCAATCACCCATGTCACTGTCACATGTGCTAAGAATACATCACCACTGTAAAGTTTGGAACGTTTGTAACCATATCGACATTGAGGTTAATTCATGTGGATTTCTCCCAACACCTGAACCTGATGAGCTCAAGGTGTGCCAAATGAAACATTTAAAAATTCACCAATGGTCACCTTTGCACATCAAGTCAACCATTAAAGTTTGGAAAAAGGTACATTAACTATATTAAAATTCCGTAATGTTGTGAGATCCTTCTCCATTGATTGATATTTGGTAGATTAAACCATGATTTCCCCCAAAATTGTTTCATTGTTAACTTAGCCAAAAAAAACTAGTTTTCACTAAGTGTGCCTGCAAGATTTCTCTTATTTTAGAATTCAAAGATTGTAGGGTTGTTTTACCTGCTATTCTAGGGAAATTTACTGACTAATAATCACACACCAAGCATTTTCTTTTTGGTAAGATCTGTTTCAATTTTCTCTAGCGTTGCTTGGTGACATGTATGATTTATTGTTTGTAATTAAGTTTTAAGAACACCAATGTGGAATTTACTTACCTTTGATATTTTTTTGTAGACGCAATGCCACCCATAAGATATCCTAGACAAATAACTCCCAAGAAGTTGAGGATGAGGTCTGGGGATTTTGTAGCTAGATCTAGTTCTGCACCTCCACAAGTAGAAGAAACCTCCACACCTAAGAGCGCATAACTCCTTATCATGATTCCCCTTAAGAATATTTTGATGTTGGTGCCACTGTTCAAGGATAAAGAGCCATATACAAGAGGAAGAGCCTCCACCTAGGTTCCAATCCCATATTAGAATGTTTTTTTTACTAAGTTTAATAATGAAGACTACCTTGAGTCAACCCCCCATAGTAACTTGGAACTCAGGGAAGTGGATGACACAATTTTCCCCACAATTAGGAAATATTTTCTACACTTTGTAGCCTCAAGAGCCCCAGTTATTCCATGTGTGGAATTGATATAATGGGTTATCAGTCACACTAATTCCCATAATTATAGGATTGTCAATGACAAGGGAGAATGTATTGGTTCCTTCCTCCCTCAAGATATCAATACCTATTATAAATTCCTAGAACCTGGTGAGTCTCTCACTAAATAATTTTTGGTTTCCTTCTATGAGAAGTATGACACCTACATGATACTAGGAAAGTGGTGGAAGGAGGATAAAAAAATTGTTAACTAATCCTTAGGGAGGTATGCCATCACTAGCTTGAGAGAACCTTATACGTATGCCATGGTCATTCTGTGCAGATTGTATGGGGAAAATGATTATTCTCAATTCTTTGAATCTTGGTTTCCATTGGCCTACCATGTAGTCAAGGGGGGGAGAAGGTTTAATTGGGGAGGTATAATTTCCAAGAAACTTAGTCTAAGGATTAGTCAAGCCGAATCACCTTAGCCTAGCACCCCTCCTGCATTTCATATGGTATCATTCCTATTGGATGTTTTTTGTGCCCAAAATAATTTCCCAAGTGTGTCACTTAGTTGGAAGGTCTTTGAGCCCCCAGTACATGTGTATTTTTACATGCTATGGGAGCACAAGTATAATAATTTTTACTCCCATATTTGTGACTTCTTCATGGCCAGGATCTAAGTTCTAATTTTTAGGAAAGAATTCCCTAGTCTATCAAAGAAAGAAAAAAATATTCTTGCATGCATAGGAAATCGGTATCTAGAAGAGAAGCACACATACATTTAGATTTTCGGGGCCACTATTCCACCTCAGTTATTTCCAATTTATGTGCCTGGGAGGATTGTGGTTGGAGAAATATGATACTAGTCTATCATGCATGGATTCAATGCTTCCTTGGTGAAAGACAAAAATACACTTTTCATCCCCTATGGTTTCTAAGTGGGATATTGATATGTAAACTACTGTGGATATTCCATTGGAACAATTCATCACAACAGATCTAATAAAATACTAAAAGATTTACTATTAAGGTTATTTTTTCTTTAGATCTCCAAAATATTTAGTTACTAATTTTTTGCTTATGCATGAAATAGATAAAATGTGGAAATAGAGAACAATAAAATAAAATCACACCGTCCACAAATAAACACAAGATATGCCACGGGTTACCCAATATGGGAGAAAACCCAGCTAGAAGGTGAGGCTACTCTGCTCTCTTTTCTCTGGTATAGAAATGATGTGAATACAAAGAAAGAGACACGCTTCGTGGAGTTTCCTTTGAACCGTGGCTTGTATGGCTACTATTGAATCTCTCCTCCTCTATTATGATCAAATAATACCACTCTCATATGTTCTTCTTAGCTATGGAACAAGATACAATGCAAAATATTGGAACCCCTTCTCCTCTTTGTGGCTCGGTATTTAAAATAGTCTGATAACTATCTAAGGGTAGTTTTTTTTAATTCCTCAACCCTCAATTGTGATAGTATTTTAGGCCTTCTATAATATTATTCAAATTACATATGTGGATATCCCCATATGCATGAGTAATGGGGCTGAAATGGAATCCTACTGTACCATGGTGGTCAACACCCTCTTGTACTATGGTGGTCAACACAGTAGGTCAACTTGCGGGAAGCATACCTTTTGCATACGAACTGCGATTGATGCATTGTCTACACCGTTGGAAAGGTATTAGAGTGTAGAGAACCATCAAGGGTGTGGCTACAAGTTTTAGACACAGGAACCCCAAAAAACATTATTTAATGCCTCAAAATGGATCTAGAAGGTTATAGACCCCATTTTTCCAAAATGGAACCTTCCACTAAAATGGCCTTGCAAGATGATTCCTCCAATTTTTTCCTCTCTAAAAGAATCAATATAGATGAAAAATAAAATAATGATCCAATACAAATCATACCTCCCCATTTATGGAGGCGTTTGGTCCAAAAAATATTTACTAAAGGAGATGAGGAAATGTTTCCTCTACCTTTTCCCTGGAGTACCACTTTTCTTTTCCTGGAAGTTGTCCTTTCAACCTAATATGCCAAAGGTCATGGAACCCCTGTCTTGTAGTTATGGACTGCTTTTGTAAAACTATGTCCTTTTCCAAGTCTGCCTAAGAATCTGGTGCTAAATCCTCTATGGAAAGTAGGACTTTCTCCTCCTCCTGATCCAACATGGAAGTTTCATAGAGTTTGAGATTATCCACGTTCACTACTGAGAAAATGTGCATGTTTGGGGATAGACTGAGTCTGTAAGTGTTATCTCCTACCTTTTCCAATACCTCAAAAGGACCATACCACAAAGACTTGAACTTCTTACTAGGACTCTGTATCCTTTGCTTATTCAGTTGTAACCATACTTTGTCTCCCACTCTAAATGTTCTCTCTATTCTGTGCTGGTCATGTCTAGCCTTGTACGTTTCCTGTGACTTATTCAATGTCTCTTGTACTTGAAAATGGTTATGCCTGATCTTCTCAACAATTGTTTCAGCCTTTAATGCATCTCTTGTGATGTTATCCCTCACTCCTCCTTGCTATCTATATACAACATATTAGGGTGAAGGTGGAAAATATCCAAAGCAAGTTTCAAAAGGTGACTTACCAGTAGAAGTACGAACTACTTTGTTATAAGAGTGCTATATATAGATAAGATTTTCATCCTAGGTCTTCGAATACTTTTGATTGTAACCCCTCAAAATATGTAATATTGGATGCGGGTGGCCATGAAAGCATGTCTTCCAAATTATTTGTGCTACCCTTATTATACTTGATGACTAGAAGAAATTGTTGTAAAAATCCCATCCACTTGTATTTCTTGGTTTTTTGTAGCTTACTCTAGGGCTGCAAATACTATAGTGGATGGTTATCTGTGTGGATGATGGTATCCTTTCTCATCAAATAGTGCTTCCACCTTTTGACAACTTGTACTAAGTTATAGAGCTCCTTATTGTAGGTATGGTAGTTGAGAACCTCCCATGAAGTACTTCAGAATGATAACATACCAACCTTCCTCCTTGTTGGAAAAATTTCTATTTTTTGCACACTAGTTCAGTGGGAGTAACACTAGTTTAGTGGGAGTTAACTGACTAGTTCTATTTTAGACTTTCTAATCTTAGACCATCACTATTATGAATGCATTCCTAATTATAGGATGTCATTGCCTATATGAGTGAAGATCACTCACTCATTGATTAGATCATAATATACATTGATTCTCATTCTTCTTTGTGTATCTCTCTTCCTTTTCTTGATAAGATTTGTTTGTGCATGCTTTAGCTAGGTATCCTATGCAGGTTTCCATGAAAACCTAACATGGTATGAGATTTGAGCTGCTTGAAGAAGCCTAGACAATCTAGAGAAGAGCGAAAGAGGATTTGAGTAAACCTAGTTTCCGCAATCGTTGCGACCTATCCCTATCGAAAGGTACGATGATTGGAATCGTCGCAGCCTATCCCTATCAAAGGGTGCAACGTCGTCGCACTGCATTCTTCATTCGGGGTGCGACAATTCAATTTTTCACAATCGTCGTATTGTTTCCTTCACTAGGGTGCGACGATTTAGCATTTTGACACTTTATCCTTCTCTAGGGTGCGACGATTTAGCAACCCTCCAAAAATAGGGTTTCTGCAGTAAAATAGCCATATATTGAAATCCATGATATGGGTCGGGTTGAAATTTTTACCAGAGATGTATAACATAGGGATGCTCATGCTCACCAAAAATATCCCAAACCCACATAATAGTTCATGAGATATATCTTTTTATCATATATATATCTTCCATAACACTGTTAGTCATATCTCAGAATCCACGATTTGGGTTTTCAGGATCTTTTCAGTATCAATAGCAGGGATGGAGATGATGAAACTTATTCAATCAAGTCTGGTGATAATAATCACACTGTACAACTATTTTGAATGGAAGCCGAAGGCCGCATTCCAACTCAAAAGAAAAGGACTATGTAATTTGACGATGGCTACAGAAACAAAAGTTACATCAGCGCTTGAGAAGACCAGATGGGTGAACCGTAAGGATGAGGCCACATGAATACTTATTGAGTTAATCTCCATTGATATATGGTTTCATGTTGTTGCATGCAAGACTCTAAATGAGATCTGGACCGCCTTGGAAGGACTCTTTGGAAAGCAGGATGAGATGCGAGGTCATATGCTTGAGGTAGAGTTGAATACCTTAGACCCTAAACGTTTTGATAATATACATGATTTTTTTACTAAATTTAAATATTTTCTATTGAGCTTGGGTGAATGTGGTATTGAAAAGTCTACACAAGATAAAAAACTTAGTCTAACAATATTGTCCAAGCTAGGACCATAATATATTGTATATGTCTCCAATTTCCATTCTGGAAGATGTCTTTTTGGAACAAATTGGAAAATGCCTACGTTGGCTCAGTTCATTGAGTCTCTTACACAAGAGCAAAAAAAACTCATTCAGATGGGCCTAATCAAGGATCCCAAAGCACATGCACTCACCATGCATTATGGAAAAGGATCACCCAAACAAAACGAGAAGGAGAAACAAAACAAGAAGGAGGTAGATTCCAAACCCTTTAACGATTCTTCAGGTTCCAAAGACTCTTCAGATTCCGAAGAAGAAGAAGGGAAAAAAATGAACTTACTGCAATAAACTGAATCATGAAGAATCCACATGCATGAAGAAACAGATCGATCTTATGGAACAACCAATTCAACAAAAAAAAGTTGGAAACTTCATTCCATAGGGAGTCAAGAAGCATAAGGAAGAATATCATGCTCCTACGAAAGGTAATCATCATGCTTTGGTTGCAATTAATTCCTCATCCGATTCATGAAGTATAGATTCTGGTGCATCCCATCATATGGAAACGAAAGAGGAAGTTTTCTCTTCTTTGAGTCCATGCTCAAGACCCCCTATTCTCATGGGGGATGATACTCCAGTATAAGTAGCAAGAGAAGGGAGAGTGGAACTCCATAATGGTAGTTTTGAGAATGTTTTACATGTTCCAAAGCTTTCTATGAATCTGCTCTCAGTTTATCAGATTACTCAAAAAGGTAAAAAGGTTGAATTTACATCAGATTTAGTTTCATTAATTGACATGCATGACAATTCCATCATTGCAATTGGTGAGGTGGATCACAAGTCAAGGTTTTATAAATTCACTAAGTTTTATGATGATGACTCCTCTATTCTACTTAAACATAAGGAGAGTAATTTTCACCTCCAGTGCAACATGCATATACTCTTGTGCTTCCATCAGTTTCAGACATTAGAGATGATTCCATACACTCAAATTCTGTACATGGAAATAAGCAGGTAGTACAACCAAATAAGAAGCCAACACTGAAGCTTCATCAGATGCCCAAGAAGGCACATACTACACTTCAGGAAGCAATAAACCTTGCAGGGAATCCATTGGATTCGAGGAGGACTCGATCTCAACATGAGGATCCTTCTTATGTATTTTCAGCTTCAGAACCTGTGATGCCCTTGCATTTCTATATGGTTCAATCTACTTATCTGCAGACCTACAATAAAGTTGTGGGAAATCCATTATGGAAAGTAGCCATGCAGAAGGAGTATGACTCACTCCTACATAATAAGACTTGGAATTTGGTTCCACTTCCACTAGAAAGGAATATTTTCAGGTGTAGATGGGTCCACAGGATCAAGAGGTACAAGACCCAACATGTTTCCAAAGGACTCCATCAGATCCATAAATATTTCTACATATTCATGAATACTTTCAGTGAGAAGAAGTTTCAAACTTTGTGAGATCATCTTGCAGTGAAGAACATAGTTTCCTAGCAACTACCATTGTCTTCTTTTGATACATTGTCTTTTGAGGGGGGTTTTTGTTCTCACGTGGTTTTCCCTCTTTCCTCGTTTTTATTCAGTGTTCATTAGTTGCATTGTACATGAGTACCTAAAATGGCCTAGTAGTCGGGACTCATTTTTTACTCCATAGTGATGTTCAGGGGAGGTGTTGGAGAAATTTATGTTTTCGACACACTAGGTCAATGGGAGTAACACTAATTCAATGGGAGTCAACTGACTAGTTCTATTTTAGATTTTCTAATCTTAGACCAACAGTATTATGCATGCATTACTAATTATAAGATGTCATTTCCTATATGAGCGAAGATCACTCACTCATTGATTAGATCATAACATACATTGATTCTCATTCTTGTTTATGTATCTCTCTTCCTTTTCTCGATAAGCTTTCTTTGTGTATGATTTAGCTAGGTCTCATGTGCAGATTTCCATGAAACACTGACACTCCTTGCATCAAAACTGCTCCCATGGCATACCCACTTGAATATGTCTCCACTTCAAAGGGCTTCTGCGAGTTTGGTATCATGAGAAACTATGCTTTCCTACTCTTTATTTTCATCTAAAAAAAGGTTGTATGTTGATCCTTTCCCCACTAGAAACTCTTTCCACTCACTGTTATGGCATAGAGTGGTGCAACTACCGATGAAAATGAAGCTATGAACTTCTGCAAGTATTGTGCTACCCTAGAAAAAATCCTAACTTCAGTGAAATTTGTAGGAAGTGGCCATTTTATGATGGACTCCATATTTGCAGGATATATCTTGAGCTCCCCTCCACCAATCACATACCCCAAATACACCAAATACTATTGAGAAAAATAACATTTCTTGAGATTGGCCAGCAACTGGTGCTTCTTGAGAGTCTCTAACACCTACATAAGATGTGATATGTGTTCCTCCCAAGTAGCACTATAAACCAATATATGATCATCCAAATAGACAATAAAAAATGAATCTAGATAAGGGCATAAAATATCATTCATCAGTATCATAAATGTAGCCAGTCCGTTGCATAAACTGAATGGCATAACCAATCACTCATACAAACCTTGCCTTGTTTTGAAGGAAATATTCTAGGTATCTTCTTCTTTGACTCCTACTTGGTGATATCCTGATTTCAAATCCAACTTAGTGAAGTACTTGGCATGCTACAATTGGTCCAATAGATCATCAATCCTTGGTAGAGGGTACCAATTCTCTAGTGTAATATTTTTCAATTCCATATAATCGATACACATTCTCCAAGTCCCATCCTTCTTGGGTACAATTATGATGGGTGACTCACAACGTGAGGTACTTGGTCGAATCACACCTTGCTCCAACAACTAATGTAACTACTTCTTCACTTCATTCATGTATAGAATATACTATCTATACAACCCAATATTCAACAATGGGGAGTATGTAAATAACTATATTTCATGCTCCACATATATCTTGGGTGGCATCCCTTTAGGCTCCTTGAACACTCATATGTATTGCTAAAGAAAATCCTCCAAATGATGTTTCTTCTCTTTACTACACCCCTCCAGGGATGCCTTCACTCTCATTGAATCACCATTAGACTGATTTTCTCTTAAGAAAAACAAAACATATTTCTTACTATAACTAATCAACTTCTTGGCTTGGTTGGCACTTACCAGTGAGATATTTGACTTACCTTTATGTGCGTTAATGATGTAGGACTTCCCATCCTTGATCAGTCAATACTGATTGTCTCTCCTCATGAATATTTCATCCCTCATATACATGTAAGGGATTCCAAAATCTACTCCATATGCGTCAAGGGGTACTACATCCAATTCCACTTCATCAATAAAATCAACAATTGCAACAAATTTAATTTTACATTGTTTCATTACCTTTATCTTTGCATCTTTTTTTACCTAACCCAATGGATAGGGGCTAGGATGATCATGAACCTCCAATCCAATCTTTTTTATCAGATCCACTGCTATGATATTATCTTGTGAACATGAGTCGAACATAACATCTATCTTGGTCTTCTTGACTTGAATCTTGATGTGGAATAGCTTGGTCATCTCCTTCTCTTACTAGTGATGAAGGATACTCAGATTCACCTCCTTCTAGACAGATGTGCAAACAATATTTTCATCCACATATGAGATACTTTCAACTTGATTTCTTGAATCTATTTCCAAAACATTATTTTTCTTTCTGTCCTTCTTGCATTTCTTCAGGTTCAACTCTAGATGCCATTTCCAATATTTTTCCTTGGTGTGGCCATCAATGTTGCAATGATTGCAATGGTTGTTGATATATTTGCGCTAATGTGTAGTGGATACTATTTTATTATTTTTTTATCCTTTCTGATTCTTCTTCCCCTCCTTGGAAGCTTTCTAGTGCTCTTTCTTCTTTGAACCACTTGCATACCCCTTCTTTTGGCCCGTGTTTTCTAGGAATTGTGCTTGTACATATGCCTCATCCACTTTCTTTGGCTTGAAGAGAATCATCTATTTTCATAGATGATTATGTAAACCACCAAGATACTTTAGGAGTACATCTGGGTTCTTGGGAGAGATATAGAACATGATGGCCATCTTTTTGAACTCAATATTTTTCTCCTATACACTCTGCCCCTACCTTTGCCTAAAGTATTGCCACTAGATCCGTTGGTCCTATACATACTTGATAGGGTAGAATTGGGAATTGATGAGGGTTTTTAAGTCCTCCCACATAGTTACTATCGGATCATCCTCCAGCCTAATTTTTTCTATGTGGATTTCTCACTAGGATAAATCATGTCCCTCTAACTTTAATCTAGCAAGTGAAATCTTCTTCCCTTCATCTATATGGTGAATGCTAAAATAAATTTCTAGTTGTTGCAACCGATGATTCAATTTTAATGAATCGATATCACCTTGGTATGCATTTATGTCCACTTTCTCTTCCATATTGAATAGGGACTGTGAAGGGTTCATGGCACTCAAACTCGACTTCTCTTTCTCGGATTCTTTCCATGACTCCTTTCTTGAGTCTTATGATCTCCTGATTTCCCCTCCGATATGATCTCTGAGTTAGAGCCTCCAACATCTATGAATGGTCCGAGATTTCTTACTAGAGCCACCATGAGGAGGTTCATATTACAACTGATGTCATCAACTTTCACTCCCAACTTCTCAAATCTCTCTTTTGTTGGATCTCTAGGGTTGTTATGAATAAACTTGTCCACCATGGCTAGGGTTTCTGCAACTTCTCTTTACGACGATTCTTGGATCCTGCAACTTACCACAAATTGGCAAAATAAAAACCTACTCTTATACCGATATGATATGTAAAATGCTGTGGATATTCCATTGGAATAATTTTTCACAACAAATCTAATAAAATACTGAAATATTTACTATTAAGGTTATTTTTCCTTTAGATCGCCATAATATTTAGTTTTTTTTTTTCTTATTCATGAAATAGATAAAATCAAGAAAATAGAGAACAATAAAATACAATCACACCATCCATAAATAAACAAAATATATGACATGGGGAACACAATACAGGAGAAAACCCAGCTATAAGGTGAGGCTTTTCTTCTCTCTTTCCTCTGGTAAAGAAATGATGCAAGTACAAAGAAAGAGGCACTCTCCATGGAGTTTTCTTTGACCTATGGCTTGTATGGATGCTACATAATCTATATTCTTTTGTTATTCTCATATAATACCACTCCTATATGTTCTTCTCAGTTATGGAACAAGATACAATGAAAAATAATGGAACCTCTTCTCCTCCTAGTGGCCCAGTATTTAACATAGCTCGACAACCATCTAAGGGTAGGTTTTTTACTTCCTCAACCCTAAATTATTATAGGGTTTTTGAACTTCTATAATATTATTGAAATTACATATGTAGCTAGCCCCATATGCATGAGTAACTGGGGTTTTCGTGGAATCCTCTTGTACCATAGTGGTCAACATGGTAGGTCAACTTGCAAGAGGCATAACGTTTTCATACGAATTCCGATTGACGCATGTTCTGCACCATTGGAAAGGTATTGGATTTTAGAACACATGAAATAGGATGTGTAGAAGTTTTGGACACAATAACCCCATAAAAATTCATTTAATTCCTCAAAATGGATCCAGAAGGTACTGGACCCCAATTTTCCAAATTGGAACCTGCCACTAAAATGGCCTTTCAAGTTGATTCCTCCAATTTTTTCTACTCTAAAAGAATTGATATAGATGAAAAATAATATAATGCTCCAATCCAGATAATATATTATGTGGTGAAGGATGTGAAGCATGTAAAGCAAGAGGGACACATACATATATAGTAGAGATTCATGACTAGGAGATTTAAGAAGCATGAACCCAAGGGATTGGTTCTTAGACATGGTGAACATGTATCCTTAAGATGAATATATGCCCATGATAAATGGTAAGAGGATCTGTTTACTTAGGATTCCCAAGACTGCATGAAGGTATAAAAGAGGAAGGCTAACTCGAACATAACTATTTTCCTCCCTATATCTTGAGGAATAGATCAAAATGGTCAATCTAGGAGCCTCTTCTAGCAAGGAATTTGAGAAAGATAAGAAGGAAGAGGAAGAGAGAATTAAGGACTAAAAAATCAACAATCCTTGCAAGTAGAGCAGTATATAATTATGAAATAACAAGCAAAACAAATGAGTCTACATGAAGAATAGAGGAACAATGATGAGGAGGATGCAACTCAGAAAGTTCTTACCAAACAAAGAAAGAAGGTATGAAAATAACAAAGGAAGAGGAAAAAGGAACAAGAGGAAAAAAATTGGATGGAAGAAGATGAGTTAAGGAAAAAGTAAGAGAAAGAGAAAATAGATGAAATAAGAAGGATTCAAGAAGAGGAAGAAAAACAAAGGAAGAAAGAGGATATGGATCAAATAGAGAAAGAAAAGGTCAAACAAGAGATGAACCATAAGGAAAATCATGAAGAGTTAGCCAGTTTTGAGAAGTTTTCCAAGGTGATTGATTTGATAAAGGATGATAAACAAGTGGTTGAAATTACTGTCCCCATCATCAATGAGGGTGCAAATAAATATGAGCCCCCTTTGTCCATAGATGAAACTAAACCCAATGAACAAGATAAAAATGAGGATAAGGAATTTCAATATAGAGAGAAAACTCGAGATCCTATCTATGAACCCTTCTAAACCCTTGGGAGTGTGAGAAACGTTTTTTCTTGGGGTGATTATCTCATCTCTCAACTAGTGGAGGAGGTGGTTGATCTAGAATATTTTTCCTATGAAAGAAAAAGGAGATCCATAGTTAAGAGAACACAAAGGAAGAGAAAAATTACACTAGAAAACAATGTACTATGTACCTCTAAGGAGGTAAGCATAAACACCAAGAAGGAAAATATGAGACAAATCTATTCATCATGTTTGGCCATCTCCAAGAAGTAGCCAAAGAAAGAGACTTGGAGAAATCCAGGAAAGAGGTAGCCTCCCTCAAGCATCAAGTATAGTATTATCAAGAAGTTGGAGGGGTCTTGAACTTGAAAAAATAACTACTGGAGGAGCAAGATAAGTGCCATAATGTGAATGATGATTTGGTTATGAAAGCAACTTACCTTCAAGAAGACTCCTTTCTTCTTGGGATTACATACAAATAAGTTCTTTGGTGGGCCGAGAAGGGCTCTAGGGCATTGGAAAAAGATGAGTTTCTCAAAGAAGTGAAAAAGTATAAGGGTTCCAAGGACCACAACATAGAACTCTTATCAGATGAGTGACTATCTCATATTCATTTGGCTACAAAGCACTAGGTGAATATCATGGAAGAGTCGAGGGATAAAGTTGAGGAAGAACGAGAGAATTGAAATTGGGTGTGCGAAAAGGTGAATCTGATGATGGTCGATATTCGATTATCAACCTTCATGTATCCTATAGATTTTCGATCGATAAATGAGGTATCGACAATTTACAAAGGGGAGCCGACAAGTACAAGAATGGGGTCAATAAGATAACTATTTTGGAATGGGGACACATACAGAGGTACATATTCAACCAACTTAAGATCATCGATCGGTTGGAGTAGTTAGATGGCAGAATGTAGAAACACACTGGCCAATTCTAGGACAACAAGCATGCGTTGAGCATGCCAATGGACCAACACCAATTTCTGTATGGGGACAACTATGATGAGGTTTTCTCTCAGTGGGAAAAATATGTGGACTAGAACACTAGTTCCTGAACTCCTAGATAGCCCAAGTCATCTTGAATCAATTTACTTTTTAATTGTTATCCACCAAAATTGCTATTTTTAGTTGGAAAAGTTTATATAAATAAGAGGGTTTGCCCCATATTTAAGGACCTTTGGAAAAATAAAATTTTGGATTATTGTATTGAAGAAATACTTTCTACAATTAATAGAGAATCTCCTTTGGATCCCATAATTTGTATTGAACCATCACTTGTTTGGCGATTAGAGAGTCGATTGTTCTATGCTCAATTGTCGTGTTATTAATGTCCAATAAGATTTTCCTTTTATCGAGTTATCTTGCTAATTGTGGATGCTACTATTATCAGTTTCACATATTATTTAAATTTGTATGTCAATAAGTGCTTGGTTTTATTTTGATGATTAGTGATTCCATAATTATTTCATGATAATTGATAAGTTTACAACTGAAAATTTACATGCATGTTAGATAGCTGCAACATACCCTTTAAAAACCATCCTTGCTTTATTTCTAACTACTTTTCTAGCTTCATTCAACTTATTTATGAAAACCAAATTTGTACCAATCACATTTTTATCTTTGGTTCTTGGGATAAGTTCACATGTCTGTTTTTTCTCAATCTGCTTTAACTCTTCCATAGAATTCACCCAATGTTGATCATTACTAGCTTCTGCAAAGTGTTTAGGCTCTATTTTGGACAATAAAGAGAGATTTACCTGTTAAGAAATACTTGCCAATTTTCTCCTAGTTTGAGTCTTAGATTTTTAATCACTAAGAATTAAGCTTTCTAGATGATTTTTTTGCACATACCTTGATGGTGTTTGTGTATCTTGTCATTGTTTTTCTTCTTCTTCTTCTTTATTTTCTTGTCCTTCTTCTTATTCATACTTTTTTTCCTGTTCTTCACATTCTTCTTCTTCTTCTTTATTATACTCTATTTATTTTGCTTCCAGATTATTCTTGTGTGGTACTTCTTCATATTTTTTTACATTAACGCTTTCAACAATATTTTGAATTATTTTTTTGTAACATATATATGCTTTTATTCTTGTTGAATATCCAAGAAAAATTCCTTCATCTCCTCTTGATTCAAACTTGCCTAGATCCTCATCATCTCATTTGATGTAACACTTGCTACCAAATATTTTGAAGTGTTTGATAGATGTTGGTCGACCTTTCCATAGTTCATAGGGTGTCTTTTCATTGTTGAATCTGATTTTCCCTCTATTTAGAATGTAGATAACAATGAAAATTGCTTCTCTCCAAAATTTGCTTGACAATTTTGTTTTATTTAACATTGTCTTGGTGATTTCCTGTACATGTTTGTTTTTCCTTTCAACTACTCCATTTTGTTGAGGAGTTCTTGCAGCTGAATACTCTCTTCTTATTCCATGAGCTTCACAAAAATATTCAAATTAATTTCCTATAAATTCACCTCCATTATCTGACCTTAAACATTTGATTCTCATATCAGTATCATTCTCAACTAAAACTTTGAATGATTTAAATTTCTCAAATGCCTCAGATTTATTTTCAAGAAAGGTAACCCAAGTCATTCTTGTATAATTGTTAATGAGCAACATAAAGTAGCTTTCTCCTTGCAAGATTTTAGTTCTTGTTGGTCCATAGAGATATATATGCACAAGTTCCAATGTCTTGGATGTTGTGTATTCCTTTGTTTTTAAGCTCACCCTTGATTTTTTTCCATGTTGGCACTGATTCCAGACAGTGCTTGAGGGTTTTGCGATCTTTGGCATATATCTTACTTCTTGTTTGGTACTGATTTTTACCAAGTTGTCAAAGTTCATATGGCCAATTATTTTATGCCACAAACAACTTTCATATATCTTCCCTATGAGACATTTTTTGCCATTAATTTAATCAAGAATATATACATTGTTTGAGGTCCTGATGGCTTTTGCAACTAGCTTGTTTGAATTTTCTTTTCCAATCTCACATTTTTTGGAGTCAAAAGTAAGAGTGTGTCCTTGGTCACACATCTAGATTACACCAAGAATATTATGTTTCAATTTTTCAACACACAAAACCTTTTCAACCTTATCGTTTCCGTTGTCAGGACTAAGAGTGCCCTTTCCAACTGTCTTTGAACTACCATTGTCTCCAAAGGTAACATTGCCTTCATTTTTCTCTAGGGTGATAAAATTTGTTCTATCTCATGTCATGTGACTATAGAACCCACTGTCAATGTACCCCTTATCCTTATTATTTTATGCACAAAGTTCATATTGAATTAACAAGGATCTTTCTTTCTTTGGTTCCTTTTGTTCTTGAATTCTTTCCATGATTGTTTGGGATTCCTCTTTCTGATTTATTCTGAAATGACTTCTACAATTTTTTTCTATATGCCCATAATTGTTTCAGTTATAACATATAATTCCATAGTTTAGCAAGGGGGGAAATGAGTTGTAGTTTCTCCTTGATAATTCATGGGTATCTCTATTTGTGTTCCTCATGTAACCAAATATTACTTTTGTTCTACAATCTATTTCTTTATGACCAAAACCATTGCAGGAATAACAATAGCCAAAGAAAGAATTTTGGTACATGATTGTGTGATTCCATCTTGATGGGAGAGTATTCATGATTTTGTCTTTGTGAGGAGGATTAGTCTTCTGTTGAAGATAATGTTCTTCATTTTTATTGTCTTCAACCTTGAAATATTTTTTGAATATATCAGAATGACTCTTGGTCCTTTCTTCACTCGGCTGTTTTGAAGAGGTTGAGGATTCTTCATTAGAAACTTCCTTATTTTTACTCTAACTAAGATCAGACATGTCAAATGGTGATATTTGACAATTTAGTATCTCATTCAAGGTTTTAGAGCTCTCTTCAAATTTCATGTTGGTATGCGATATTTCCAACTCCTTTCTTAGATAAACCATTCTAGATTATAGATTGTTGCAAATATCTTTGTTTTCTTTTAGCTAAGATCTTAAGACTTATTCAATTATATTTTCCTCTTGTACTTTTGTTTTTAAGCTGATGACTATCTTTTCAGTTTCATCGAAACTTTATTTTGTACCAAGCATTTCTTTTATGTAATTCTTCAGTTTCTCTTTTTGTAGCCAATTCTTGTTCCTCAATTTCTCTATTTTATTTAGAGCACTTATGAGCTCTCCTTCAAGATCTACTTATGTGTCACTCTCGGGATATTCTTCTTCTATTGTGTCTGCATTTCCATTTTCTAGGACATCAATATGTTTTTATAAACCATAAAGATAATTCCTTCTGTTTCGTTTTTGCTATCATCAAACAAGTTGTTGTCTTCATTGGTATAAAGATTCTTCTTTTGTTTATAGTACTTTCTCTTGTTTTCAGTCTTACCCTTCTTATACCTTTTGAAACTAGAATCTTCTTTTACATTGTTATTCCCATTCTTTACATAAGGAAATTTAGAAGAAAAGTTTCCTACTTCTCCACTGTTAAATCATTTTAAGGGAAGCTTACCTTGTATTTTCTTGTCCCCTTGAGCTTTCTAAAAACGTTAGATTCTTCTGCATTTGATTCATTATATGAGATATCACTCATATTTTAATTTTATATCTTTATATTATTTGATTCCTTGAAGGATACTTCCTTCCTTGACAAATTTGTTGGCTTATCCCATTCCATCCTCATTTCATATGCAATGAAGATTTTGTGCAATGCATAGATTGTTAGCTTTTCTAGGTCCTTCAATTATTCAATGGAAAATGTCTTGGGATTAAATCTTGAGGGAAGTGATCTAAGCACTTTTTGCACAATGATGGTTTCTTGAATATCTTCACCCAATCCTCCGATAATGTTGAAAATCTCACCCAAACAAAGAAAATAGGTTGTAATGCTCTCTTCTTCATTCATATTAAGAGTCTCAAATTGTCCTGTATGGGTTTTTAATTTTTACTTCTTGACCTTTTCATCCCATTCATATATTTTCTGTAAATTTTCCCATACCTCTTTTGTTGAACAATAATGCATTAATTTTACAAATACTTATTCTTCCAGGTTTCACAACGTTTCATTCTTGGCCTTAGAATATTGTTAATAATCTTGTTTACATATGTATCTACAAGTGGAATTGTTGGGGCTTTGTAACCATTCTCAATGGCACTCCAAACGTCAAAACCAAGTGACATCAAATGAGTTTCCATTTTTATGCTCGAGAAAGAATAATTTGATCCATCAAATAATGGAGCTTTTTTGTGGAAAATCCTTCTTGTTTATCCATTTGTACTACATGGGTTCACCTTCCACTGGTTAGATTTTTTTTTAAGGAAACCGCTCTAATAACAATTGTTGGTACACTTACTTATATTGAAAGGGGGGGTGAATCAGTATAAGACTAATTTTTATTTTCTTACAATATTTATCAATGTTTTTCTTTACAAACAAAACCATACAATCCACATAACACATATATTTAACGTGGAAACTCAATTGGGAGAAAATCACAAAACAATTCTTTCATATAATCATGTAGGCACCGACCTACTGTTACAATGTTTGTAGGAACCAAACTACAGGAGAAATCAATCCCCTTAACTGAGCACTGACTTATACCTATGTAGGAACCAACATACTCAAGACACCAATCTCCTCAATCTCCTCAATCTATCAATAATGTCAAATCTTCTCTTTCCCTCAAGCCTTCACTTGCATAAGACGACTACTCTATCTTTGTTGTCATAATACATTCCTTCAGTTCACAATCTACTTGACTTCAGAATTTAGTTATACCTTGCACCACCCTACCACCCTTAGACGATCACATTGCATTCCTTTCATCCTCTCACATCTTGGGACCTTAGAACCTCATAACTTCTTTTCACATGATCCACACTCAATTCCATGCTTAACTGACTTGGATTTGAGAATTTTTATTTATACAGATCATACACCCAAGGTGTTTTCTATGTATCTAATTTTTTTTTATTTCTCATGAGGTCAGTATCATATCACTTGGCTCTTCCTTAAAATTTGTACTTCATAAATTCTTTGAAACTGGTCCCAAATTCATCCTATTTCACCCGCTATTTGTTCACTAGACAAAGCATAAACCTTAATGCTCAACAACCGTTGAATTTAGTCCCTTGAATAAATTGTGGCCATTGATATGTTCTCTGTCTAATACAACACACGAATGAACTCATTTCTCAACACTCGTTGATCTCATTCATTGGCTATCAAAATATACTACATGAGCCTCATCGCTCTGTAACTGTCCTATCATTCCTTTGGATTTAATCTTCACCATTGGTCTGTTTACTATCCATCAAACTACACCATGTAACCACAACACATATCTTCCATTAGATCATCTTCTCAATTTAATCTCAACCATTGATCTCATTCACCAGCCATCAATGATGACTGTCCAATTTGGACTCGGATTTAATCTTAGTTGTTGATCTTTCATCTTGATTCTTTACTTCATCATTTATTCTATACATACTTCTGCTACCTTCAAAGCGCACCTTCACATTCTGGCACACTCATTTTTAACCTATACTTAGAAACTTTTCAAGCATTTCACCACGGGTCTAAAGATTTTGTGTTCAAACTTCCACGACCTCCATAATACACCTTCACGTTCCACCGCACTAATTTTTCACCCATACTTAGAAAATTTTCAAATCATTACTCTACGGGTCTAAGGAATTTTCCTGATTCATTTTCCTATATCCACAACCTCATCTTTCCACCCGATTCCTCATACTTAGAAAATTTTCTAGGTTTCACCGAGCTGTGTGACATCTCTGTCTAAGTGATTCATTATTGATACTTAGTCAATTTTAAATATCTCACAACAGGTTCACGAGTTTGCACTCATTTCATTGTCTCTTTATATACTCTTGATTCTACGCCACTCCATCAACTCCACGATGTCTTGATACTTAGTTGATTTTTCTAAATCTCACCACGGGTCGTGGTCCTTTAATCTTAGTCGTTGATATTCAATGATCATGATTTATTCTTCTGTACATACACCTGAATCCGATTGTTTCGATCCATTGTGACGATGTTGCAGATGAAGTGGCTTCCACATGGAATTATTCTACATGTATACTAGATGACATGGGATTAGTATGTGTCCTGACATGTGGCACTGCACGTGGCAACTATAGAGCTTCTTGTTATGGAACTAACATTGTATTGACATGGAATCCATTTGATGTGGCATTCATATTACTGGACATATGGTGTTGATGAGGTTGTTATCATGGTGCTAATGTGGATGAGTTGTCCCATTGGTTATCGAGACCTAATCCTTTGATATTAACTGTTGATCTCTAGAGATAAATGGTTAGGATTTAACTACTAAAAGTTAATTCTTTGCACATGGTTCCGTATCTCTTCCATTCACATTCAAATTAAATAAAATAGTTTTTGTAATATAAACCCTTCGAAGTCAAATTGCCTTGTGAATGTGGGATATATCGTTGTCTCCATTTCTTCGATCTAGTTAATCTTCCTTGGTCTGCTTCTTTAACCTTAATGACAAAATGTTATCAATTTGTAGAGACATTCATAATCTCCCGATGTCTTTGATGATATTGATGATTGTCGCAGTCATATCTACCTTTGACATCAATGACAACACAATTTCCAACACTCACAATCCATACTTAATCCATTGTTTATCCTTTCATGGATTGGCTTCTCTTTGTATGTTATCACCTACTAGAAGACATCCATGGATAAGTGTAAATTAATTCTTTAAATATAAATATCACATCAAACATGAAATCTTAAGAAAGGACGAAAACGTAAATACTCACAAAGTTTATGATTAACCCTTTTATTCCTTGTCGTCATGTCTTATGTGTTGAATGGATTCTATTTTTATTTTTTATTCAACAAAACAATTGAAAATTGGTATTTCACATGATACTTAAATTCAATGTACAGAAAAGAATAAATAAATGATTACATATATCTGATGCACATTGTAGTTGGGATGACTCCTCTTGCGACACAATTATGTTCATTTGTTTTACCATATTCTTCTACACTTTTTTGGACATCCCTACCAATATGTCTTGGTTTTCCCATTGCTTTTCCCTTGGAATTTTCAAAATCTCCCTGGAAAAAAAAATCAGAGATAAAAATTACTTAATTTGTTTTGTAAAAGTAAGATCCTGGTGCATATATTAACTTAATCTGGACCAAGGCGTCAACCGTATTTATATGAATAGGTGAATCAACCGTACATATACACATTGGTACAATATAACAATGTCATTTTGAAATTGAAAACATTTTACAAATTTTTGTATTTAGACGATGCTTTTTGAATTAAGAAAAACACAACTTCCTAAGTATTGTTTATTACACCCGTCGAGCTGTGAACAAATTTAAGACATGGCGATTTCCATATAAAAATAGTAATTATTTCATTTTAAACTCAATGGTGCGCTTTGTAAACAATTCTCCTTGGTGCATATTTAGGTGAAATGTGCACCTCCGACTGCGAAAAATATTTTTTAATATTATTTCTAATTTAAATTAAGTGGTGTTGTTTACAAACAAATATGCCCCAATTCTCTTACTATGTACAGAGCGTACTGGCCATCGTGAATGTGTTTTTTAATTTTTTTTTGACAACGACATGATGGTTTTGGATCTAATGTAATGAGTGGTTTCATTGCAACAGATAGGAAACACCCATATATAAATTCTTCTTGTGAAATATATAAAGAGAAAGAAAAAAAATAGTGAGGAAAATATGGCTTCCAATACCAAAGGTAACTATGAAACCCTTGTTTTTTTTGGGAATGCACCAAAAGTTGTTTGAATACAATAGGAGAATGATTAATATGATTAATAGAATGAAATCGTATACCTGAAATTTCTCCTTTGTAGATTTTTCTATGTGATCTAAAATAATCCCCTTGAATTTGTCTCTTCAAAAATAATCCACCCACTCCGAAGTGTTTGCTGATAAATCTTTGTTGCACAAACATCCTTTCTAAAATTTTGCAAACAAATAAAATAATGAATAGGGTTTTCCTTTATAACAAAAAAACTCAAATTCTCACTCATTTTTTCATTGTATATTTCAGTGCATTGATGATGAACGCGCGCATTGGTTTTTTTATAAGTTACATTTTTAGTGCTATATATCATGAGTAGTGCACCGATGTGGTGTGTATGTATAACACACCAATTTATTTTCATAATAAATTTTAAAGTATTAATAGCAAGTGTGTGCTATTTTTCAAACTTACTTCAGTCGATGCATTGTACAGTTCGAAACACACCAGTTTTGTGTGTAGTTAATAACGCACTGATGTAGTCTGTAAGTAATAACACACCATAAGTTAGCTGGATTTGCGCAATGAAAATGCAAACATCCACATTTGAATTTTTCATATTTTTTGATTTTCGAAGGCAATAATGAAGGTCAATCTTTTGTGCTTCTCTCAATTAAATGCACTGGTGTGTTTGGTTTATCCATACACATCGATGTGTCTTTATATGATGAAGCACACCGTCAAGTTATACAAGTTATTCGAATTTATTTTTGAAGTTAGATTGTTCTATGTTACCCAAGATGACAACTTTGGCTCAAATGCATGAAAAAATGAATTATAATATCAAATGGCCAATTCTTCAACTTCTAGCTCATTCTATATCTTTGGAAGTCCTTCAAGTTCTCTCATGTTGATTGTAGCACTTCTAGATTTTATTGATAAGTCATTTATCTCATTGAATTCATGTTATGTATGAAGGTGTATTTGAATAATTATTCATGGAATTTTGTAGGATCAAGATTCAGGATCGAGTTCAGATGCTCAAGATATTCCCATAGTCCCAAAATTCCACAAGCTCTTATCATGAGAAAGATAGCATAAGAATATTTTTGATGAAAATGGAAAACTTCTATACCCTACCAATCCTAACATGCCATCTTCCAACAACCATCTCAGGTCAATGGTCTTACATTGTGAATTGGATCTCTTTTATGTAGACAACCCCGTAGGGTGTAAGAAAAAGATGATTAAGTAATTGTATTTTTGGATTTTCAATGGAATTAATGTAAATGTATTGCTTAGTTCAACTTTTGTTTTATAAAGTGGTTGATTTCATGTTTATTATTGGGAAAAAAATTTCCATGTTTCTAATAAGTGTTTTGCATAATGTTTGAACATATTAAAAAAATTATGTTACTAATATTATCAATGTAATTTTCAATATTTTTACAATTAGGATTCTGATAATGAGTGACCCATCCACCATCTACCATTGTACCCCACTACAAGGTCAAGTCATGATCTTTATGCTAAAGGAAAATAGCTCGGAGAGGAAGCATATAGAGAATGGTTGAAAATCCAACTATTCGATTCTAACTGTGTCTCGAGTCACCAATTCAAAACCTTGACAATAACACTATTTATTCACATGTTGGGGATGAAGGAAATGATATAGAGGTTGGTATGGATGATTTCTTGCGGGATACTTAAGCCATGGAGGGAATGATGTTAGATGCATTACAAAAAAATGAACTAGGGGATGACTTGATGTTGTATATACCTTCTACGGAAGCATGAAATCTACTTCCACCACCCCTATATTTTATCAAGTACAAGGGTTTGTAAGGTATACCTAGATAGGGACACAAATGTTACTGTACAACTTGAAAGCAATGTATAAAATGTTAGAGGCATGTTTCTCAACACTTTTTAGGTAACCAACCATTAAGTCCACTAGTTGTTTAAGGAATATTGTCACACAATGAAGAAACAAAAGGGTTGATTTTATTCATGCTTAATGACAATGTACATTTCTATTTCCCACTGACTGTAGGTTGCTCAAAGATAAGGTACTTCCGAGTGATAATATATTTCCTGATAGTTGTGTAGAGGCAAAAACAATGCTGAAAATGTTGGGTTTTGAGTACATATCATACCACACATGATCGAATGATATTCTATATATAAACAAATATGTGGGCAAAGATATATGTCTAGAATGTGGGCATGCCATGAACCATAAATAAAAAAACAAGGGTAAGTCACATGGTCCTCCTGATAAGATATTGAGGCACATGCTTATAATTCCAAGGATTCAAAGGCTCTTTCATTTCAAATAATTAGCCATGTTGTAGGGGTGGCATTCCTCACATAAGAGTGAGAAAGGAGTTATGAAAATACCAAAATATTCAATAGCCATGAAGTATATATAGGATACATGGCCCGATAAATTCAAGGATGAAGTACGAAGCCTCCAATTGAGCATAACTATGAATGGAGTTAACATGTATTCCCTCCAAAACACTAACTATTCTATTTGGCCAGTGGTAGTGATCAATAACAATATCCCCTCACGGTTGTCTATGAAGAAGTAATATCTTATGCTTGCTATTATAGTCTTGGGTAGAAGACAAGTGAAGAGAATGGATGAATACATCCAACCACTAATCGATGAATTTAAGCAATTATGGGAAGGGATACATGTATATGATGTATCAAGACCCATCCCAATGGAGAGGTATTTTACATTGTATGGCATATCCGTGTACACCACACATGATTATCCAAGACTAGAATTGTTTTGTGGTAAGCATGTTCATTTATTTGTTTACATTTGTAATTTTATTTGGCACACTTCATTTGGTGAAACTATATTTTTGACACTAACATGCTATGCATATGATAACATCGGAGGTCTTGTAACAAAAGTGTATCATGGATGTAAATGTTGTGGACCTTTTATAAAGGCCAGGTGGTACAACCAACTATCAAAATCTAGTGTACGATTGTTCAAGGGTATTCCTCCTAGAATACCACCCTTATATAAGAGTTGCATATTCTTTCAATGATAAACCATAGAGAACCCAAAGACCTGAAATAATGAAACCGATAGATTAGAATAGGGCATATGACACAGAGAAGGAGAAGGAAATGGAAAAATTGTTTGATTGAAATGAGCAACCTATGTTCGATGATCCTAAATTTTTTGACACCTATGTTGAGAAAATACCCATTGGGATGAAAATGAAATATGCATTTTATGATCTTTCATATTGGGAACATCTTAAGATTGGCCACTTACTATATCCCATGCATATATCAAAAAATGTTTCATATTCTTTATGGAGGCACATATCATGGAATAAAAGTGATATATTGGCTGTCAGGAGAGATCTTATTGCTTCAAATACTAAAGAGAGACATTGGACAAGAAAAAAAACTAGAGGAGAGGATGGTCCCTCTTGGTCTTTTAAAGAAGGTTATGTCCCATGGATATTGAAGAAAAATGATCTTTATATGGTGAAGGATATTATATCGGGTGTGAAGGCACCTTTTTTTATACGGATCGACTATAGACTATTTCTTCACTATAGAAGGGAATTTATCGAGGTTGAAATCACATGACCATATGAACCTTTTAAGGGTATGTATGTTGAATACATGATTCTTATTCTATACTAATGTTGGTAAAATCATGCTATGCACTAACAATTTTATGGAAATTAATGATGTGCATGTCTATTTTGTAGTGTCATTATCCTTTGCTTATGCATGGTTGTGTGAAACATGAATTCCACTAGGACTTGTGATGTGTCATATCGAATTTATTTGCATTTTTAAGGTGAATCACATCAAGGGAGATTCATATGGCTAGCATTCCATGGTGGCATCGAGAGATACCTGAGATTGTTTGTATGTTTGAGAAGGAACTTCCCACGAGTTTTATGGACTTGCAATTCCTTATTCTAATTCAACTACCTTATGAAGTTGAATTATCTAGGGTGCTCTCATGTCATTCAATGTTTTTCTTAGATTGGTAAATGAAAAAATTGAAGGGGTTTTTTCGACAAAGGGAAAAAATGGAGGGCTCTATGGAAAACAGGTAAATAGTATACAAGTTGCTTTATTATGCCAATGAGTAAATCGATCAAATTGACGTCAAAACAAGGGAATTCGTTTGGGATGACCATCAAGATGAAGTCAAAAGGGAAGGGGAGATACTCCAAATGAATGGAAAAAAGGTGCTTGATAAAGAGTAAGTCAATTATATTTTGTCAATTTAGTATAAAGAATTTGTTTACATTGAAGTTGATAATATATTTTTCATCCCGTGCCATTTGTTTTGAATTATTTTATACATCAACAAATTTAGAAATTTAGAAATGAATTACCAAGTGGAGTCAAAGGAATTTCCTAGAATGAAAATATTCAAGATAGGAACATGCAATATAAGATGGGGAACTTAGTGTAATTGGAGGATCATTCATCATTCTTCCATTTTTTCACTCATCCTTGCATCCATGATCCATACCTTGGCTGGAGAGTGTAAGAAAAAGATGGATTGATCGTTACCTAGTAAATCCTTGGTGGTTTGGGATTGAATAAGAAGGTTTTCAATCCTATGGAGCATTCTCTCTGGGTGAGAGAGTTGCTAGGAATAGTTTTCCTTGTGTGCGGGATAGTGGGTACTATAAATCCTTGAGAAACTTTGTGTTTTGAGTGCTACAGAGCTATGAGAATTCATGTCCAGCTTGTTGCTAAATCCCTATAAGGGAACTGGGACAACCTGGAGGACTATTGAGAAGAGAAGGGGGTACATTTCCTTGGGTGGGACAAGCTATGGGGAATGAGAGTTTGTGAGATGGGAACTGTTGTTGGAGTGTGTTCCTAAGCTTGTGTTGTTTTATGTTATGGGTTAGACCTTAGTTTCCTTAGGATCCTTTTCCTTGGTGGATTCATAGCCCCATCTTAGGGATGACCTGCTTTTGAGAGTGTATGAACAACAAAGTCTATGACTGGGATGAGCGTCTAAGTTATGCATGTAGTTGGTGAATTATAGAAAAAGATAAGTGTTCTTTTACATGTGTTCACATGTTGTTTATCATGTGTATGTTTATGTTATTTCTGTTTGTTGATAATTAAATGGAATTATGCATTGTTATGCATGTTATTGTTAGTATTTTATAACAGTTGCAAATGCAAGGCATGACAATTAATAAATGTTAAATATTAGTCAAATTTTAGTAGCAATGGCAATGAGATTTCAGCCTGAAGTTTGAATAACCATGTGCGTTGGGAAACGATTGTCATGAGTGTGTGAATGGGAAAATGTTGTCATGTGTGGCATAATACTAGTTGCACATGTAGTTGTTTCAATGAATTACTTCTGCAACTAGAGATGGTATCAGAATAAGAAAATTTATGTAGCATGACTCAAATTGTGGCTGGGTATGTTACCTTGTGACATCAGAGAAAAATTGTTTGGGTTGTTGGTAACGGGGGACATTGCATCATGGTATTAGAGAAACTAGTTCAACACCAAACTTGTATGGGCTAGAGATCAACATGAAGTTGGCGAGTCGGGTATTTTCATGATGGTCGCGATGGTCACAAGTTGAAAAGATGGAAAAATCAGCTAAGAGAAGAAAATATTTGCTTTCACTATGTATTGGTTGTGCGCATTCAACATTGGTGTATAGTGTGTGCACAATGAATATTGGCACGACATAGAGAAGAGCTTGGGATGCACGTGGAACATTGGTGCATGCCACAAAAGTTGTGCACACGATAATGGTTTTTTTCAAATTGGATATTGATGCGTGGCACAAAAATCTATGGGCACTAGATATTGATGTGCTCTGTGAAAGTTGTGTGCATCAATTATGGGTGTGTGGTGCATGCACTACATTTTGGAGTTGCACGTGTAGAACTTGTGTGCCATGAATATGTGTGTATAATTAAGAGCTGGTACATGTGTAATATTACACTTCAAAAAGGAATAATTGAAGGAAAATTTTCGAGGATAGGTGCATGTCGATTTGGCGGTCTATCACAGTAGAAAACTAGTGTTTTTTTGCGAAAATTTTGTAGTTTTGAAGGTCATGATCTTGCATGGCATTTTTGAAGGCCTAATTTTTTTTTTTAGGAGTTCTAATTTTTGAGACTATAAGTTCCATAAGCACCACATATAATCTCTATATATTAAATGAAATAACTAGAATATATATTTCCAACAAGCCAAACTGCTTGCAAAATGAAGCTCGTATGAGAAAGTTACAACTAAAACAATGTAAGGTAAATTTCAATACCAGTTTACTTCTTAGGGGCATAAATCCTTGCTTCGAAGTTGGTTTGGGGCACAGGAGTAGTATATGGAAAGAACATAAACCATAGAAGATATCTATGTATATATAATTTCAATTCTGGGTACCTGGAAGTGTATATGATGAGATGGAATATTCCTATAGCATTAAGTGAAAAAAAAAAAAGGAAAATAGTCAAAACTGCAAAAGGATGTAATTAGCATCTTAGATGTTGGATAGAGGTGAAAATTGGTCATATAGATCAAAATATGAGCATGAGGAAACCCGATTGGTCTTCTTTCAAAATTCCAAAATATTGGGTGTTTGGGATTAAGTTCACCATATGAAGGGTGCACTAAAAGGGTAGAGTGGTGCATAATTTAATAGATTTGTTGAGTTGTTTTGTCTAAAAAATATTATTGCATGCACATTTTGTAGAATTAAGGGAACAAATAGAACATGGAAGACCTGAAGAGAACTTACAAACATGGAGATAAATTCAGGGGGTTGTATGTCAGCATGGGTAATGTAGGAAACCAATCAAATGGGAATGGAGAAGGCAAGCAAGAAAGCATGAATTTGGTGGAGACTATAAAGAGTCTACAAAGAGATGTTCATAGCTATACAACTAATAATGAGAGGCTTATGTAAGATATGGAGAAAAAATATGGCTTCAACATCAAGCTGTTGCATAGTTTGGACATAATAGAGAATAAAATGGACAAAGAGAAAATCAAGAAAGTCACAGAGTCATAGATCTCATGCCAGAGAAAGGGAATGTAGAAGTGTTGGTAGATGCCATCATCACTCACCAAGGCATTTAGTGAGCAGAGCACACAATAGTCCAATATTATCCCCTATCAGAAAGCATAAGAGGATGCCTAGGGTATATGAACTACAAGTATAAATAAATAAGATAAAGCCTCCTACCTTTGATGGTGAGCACAAGAAGGATGAGGATGTAGAGACTTGGTTGTTAGAGATTATGAAATATTTTCAGTTGCATAATTACTCGTCATAGGTAGAAGGAAGAATTGCAATTTATCAGCTGAAGGGAAAATCATCATTGTGGTGGGACCAAATTGTGCAAGTACAACACATTGATGAGAATAAGCTCACTTGGAGGCAGTTCAAAAATATTTTTCAAAATAAATACTTGACCAAGCGCTATTATAATAGGAAGATGAAGGAGTTCTTTGAAATCAATATTGGGAGTATGACCATGTATGAGTATGAGAGGAGATTCTTAGAGCTGTTGAATTATGTTGATTTCATCAAGGATGAATAGGTCAATTTTCAAAGGTTCCAGAGTGGGATGCCATCAATATTTAGTGACAAGACACACTATGATGATCCCAAGACAATGGATGAAGCAATAAGGAGAGACAAGTGCCTCTATGATTAGCATAAAGGAAGAACAACTTTCCAAAAGGCTTGGGAACACAAAAATAAAGGTAATATGGAGCAAAGGAAGGAGGGGAACAAGCCACCATTCTTCAATAATAATTCTTAGGGGAAACCAACTAAAAATGAACCCAGAATGTCAGAAACATTGGTAAAAATTCCAAGACAACAACCCATTAAATGTTTGGGTTGTGAGGGAGATCACATATACAGAGATTTCCCTCATGCAGGTGAAAAAGTGAGGATTTTTACAATGTACAACATGATGATACTATTGAGGACATGGGAAGAATCATTCCAAGGATCTTTGTAGTCCTAGACAACAAGCAAACTGAATTTCAATCTCACATGATTGAAGTGGAAGGTAAGATCAATGATCAACCTATTGTTATTTTGATTGATTTAGGAGCTAGTCATAGTTACATATATCCTAAATTGGTGGAAAATTTTCATTTTCCAAGAATAAAACTTTGGAAATATTTGTTGTTTCAGTTAGCTACAGGATATAAGAGAAGAAATAATGAGAAGGTTAAGGAATGTCTAATGGACGTGAATGGAATGAGCACAAATGCATATTTGAATATCATTCCTTTGGGTTCATATGATTTCCTCATTGATATGAATTGGTTGGACAATCATAATGTTGTATTAGAGTATTATAACAAGGAATTTTATTGCTTGGATGAACAAGGGAACTTGAGAACAGTTCAAGGTATTCCAAGGGCAGTAATTATTAGAGATATTTCAGCCTTGTAGCTGAAGAGAAGCTTCATGAAAGGATGCCAAATATTTGCAACACATATGGAAGAGACGCCTAAGGAAAAATTTCCAAGAATTGAAGAATATACAGTACTAAAAGAGTTTGAGGATGTATTTGGAGAAATATCAGGGTTTCCACCCAAGAGAGGTATTGAATTCTCTATTAATTTTAATCCTGAATTAGCCCCAATGTCCAAGAATCCTTATAGGATGAGTACACATGAGTTGAAGGAATTGCAAATGAAACTCGAAGATATTTTGAATAAGGGGTACATATGCCCAAGTGTGTCACCTTGGGGTGCTCCAATGCTATTTTTGAAGAAGAAAGATGGAAATTTGAGGTTGTGCATTGATTTCAGGTAGCTAAGTAAGGTGATTGTGAAGAAAATGTATCCTTTGACAATGATATATGATCTTTTTGATCAGCTAAAAGATGCAAATAATTTCTCCAATATTGACCTCAAGTTGGGTGTTGGCACATGCCAATTTTGGGAGAGAATCAAGGCAGCGTTGAAAAATAGGGAGCGTGCTAGAGTTAGAGGAAAAGAAGTTACAAAGTGGAAAAACTGATGTGGAGCAGCTGAAAAAGTGGCGCATCGACTTGGAAAAATGGTTGGATCGAGGACCAACCTATATTAAGTCAAGGAGAAAGTGGAAAAATCTAATCCTCTTAGGGTTAGGGTTTTTGTAATGGCTTTGTCCCAATTTTTGTATAAGTAGAATGTATTAGGACAATGAGATGTTGGTCCCTTTTTGTTAGTGAGTTAGCCATTTCAGATAGTCTGATAGTAGAGTGGTGAGAAGTTCTTAGAGTTGTGAGGGATATTTTAGTCTGTGGAGATCGAATGTAATGGCGAAAGGATTGTACAATGTGCATCACTAGCATTTTCAAGAATATGAATAAAGAGACAACGTGACAAATCTTCATGGACGTAGCCCCAAGGGGGGTGAACCACGGTATATTTGTGTCCTATGTATGCAATGTTTTTGATTGTATTTCATTTAGTATGTTTATTATGAACATATTAAATGAAAAAGGAAATAACACTGCGCACTAAGAATAAACTAATGGAATCTGCATAATAGATCTAAATAAATGAATGTTATAACTAGTGTTTAAATCATAATCTTGTGTTACAGTAGATGAATACTTGTGATTGAACACATGTAGCTATAATGGTTAATGAAGTGCTATTAGAATAGTTGTGACAGTGGTCTGGAATAAGGTCTAATGAATATTTGAGGGATAACAATGAGTAGATCCAATCCCTCTGAGAAAGAAACACATCCCATCCCATGGTTGCAGACATATAATTTCTACGGCCACCCATAGAAGCCATCTCAGGTGAGACTGTGCAGTGAACTTTGTGCACTGTGTTGCTTTCTGGTATCCAGAAGGGATGATGGTTGAAAGGGTTGTTGGTAATCCTATAGTTAGAACCTGGGTCAACCCATAGTAAACCAACAATGGTTCTATTGTCGGTTGGAACTCACAAGGTTAGAACGCGAGGGATGTATCACCCAGTACAACACAAGGGCTTAAGAAAGGGGATGTTTTTAGGTTGGAACCCCACAAAAGAGGATATTGAAAGATGGTTGACAATCCAGGAACTAGAGTTTTCCCATAAAGATAATAGAAGCTCTAGGTTTAATCCAAGAGAGTATTTTTAAAGATACGTATTCAACGAAATACATGAGAGTTTATTTACTGAGTTTCCCACCCTATTGCATGAGTGGATAACATGGTTGAAAGATACCCACCTGAAAAATAGATTTAGATCAGTGGAGTGGACAAAAGAAAGTATCGCACGGTTGAAAAGAGTGAATAACAAATTCACGCGCGTAGTAGATTTTTGGCTAGACAACATTGTAGTGGGGTATATCATTGAGTTTGCAGTAGATACATCAAAGTATTATAGTGTAGTAGAGTAGGAGTTTCTTAAGGTTCCAAGGGGAAGGTACATCAAGTCATTGTACACTTCAATCAAAAGATTATTGAATGATAAACATGTATTAACCATGGAATGTGACAACTAAACTACCCTGCATGCATGGAGGAGTTAGGGGAAACATTGACAAAGGTCTGATATGGAGGGGGAAATGGATAGAAAAGAGAAAATTAAAGAGAAAGATCCCATTCTGATGGATCAAGAAGATATTCAGGAAATCATGCAGAAGGCAGGAATGATGCATAGTGACAGACCCTACCAATATAAGCTTAATAGGAAGAAAAGAGTAGTAGCTGAGAGGGAAGGCTTGGAGAGTGATGAGAAAGAGGTAGAGGATATCTGTGCTATGGATCACATTGAAGAAATATTGTGTGCCACATATGAAATAAATACTAGAGGAGAGAGATCTAATGAGGAAGAAGATACCCCTTTCTAGATCTGAATCAATGTAGAACCTACAACCCCATGTACGATTACCACATCAATAAAGAATGAGTTGTTTAGATAATCAATGACTGACGGTTAGAGGAAGCTAGGAGATCATAATATAAGTGAGGGTACAAGTGGAAGTACCAGTAGTAGTAAAGGTAGTGGTACAAGTGGAAGTACCAGTAGCAACACCAGCGGGATTTCAAGTCCAAACAATAGTACACAGATAGTAGTATCACGTGGAGTAGGTACAACACATTCAACAATGGTAGGCGTAGATCCAATGATAAGATTACCAAAATTTCACGGGGATGGATCAAAAGACCCAGAGAAGCACCTATTCGTGTGTGAGAAAATATGGGAAGTGAAAAGAGTCACTGACGAGGAAACAAAATTAGCGAAGTTAGAAATAACATTCAGAAATCGCGCACTGGATTGGTATATGAGTCTAGTATTAAACAATCCACAGGGTGCACCATGAAGAATAGAAGAGATCAAGCATGAATTGATCATTGAGTTTCAGAGGACAAAATCAGAGGATCAATTTATGAATGAGATGATTGAGGTTAGACAAAAACCATGAGAATCCGTATGGGACATCGATCAAAAGTTCAAGACATTGAAAGGTAAACTAAAGTATCCCATTTCTGACATGAAACACATAAAATTGTTTATAAATTATTTGTTACCACACTTTAAATATCCATTGAGAAAACATAAATTTCAAACCCAGGAAGAGGCACTACAAGCAACGATGCAGTTAGATGAGAATAAGTATAAGCAGACAGATCCAACTATTGAGGAGTTGAAGGAATATATGAGGAACTTAATAGTTCAATTGAACCAAAAAAAAAGTAGGGAGAAAAGAGAAGCAGTGTGGTGTACCCTGTGCATATCAGAGGGACATCACAAGAATGAGTGTCCAAAATTTACACAGTACCTGGGAGTAGGGATACCAAATACATTGCCTACAGGAGGCCGAACTTGGTGTGAAATATTCAAGACACATGGGCATAATCCTTATCTCTTCCCTATGATGCAGAAGTACAAGACAAAACCAAAGAGTACTTTCAGTAACTTTTTTAATTCAATAGGAAATGAAGACAAAAATTGTAGAAATCTAGAGTTAATGAAGAAATAACTTTAGATGCATACATGATGCAGGTTGAGTTGATGGCAGGAAAAAATGTACCACAGTTTGGAAATACACAACAATTTCAAGTAGCGCCACAATTTCAACAACGCCCACAGTATAATCAAGCACCACAATATCATCAATAGAACATGGATCCACAGGGGAATAGAGGTTGATTCATAGGTAGATTAAGAGGAGGAATGGGCAGAGGAAGAGGGCCTATTATGTTCCATAATTTTCAACAGAAAGGACACTATGCCAGAGATTGTCCTCAACCAACAACAACATATATGTACTATCACGCAACAGATCAAGTGACAGAAGAGTGCACGATGTTAATGACGAATATCCAGGAGAAGAGGAATATAAATAACCAAAATGTTTAGTGGATTGATACATAAATAAGGGGTCCTAGGAGGAACATCAATATAGTGACTAGAGGAGGAGTGAATACAAGAGAAGATGTGTAGGATCAGAAGAAGGAATCCCAGTGTTGGATTCAGAAGAACACTCAGCCACATCAACAGTTTGATGGAAAGAAGGAGAAGGAAAATTTCAAGGAAGCAAAGAAGGAGTTTCTGAAGGAGAATGAAGCATCCACATCAAACATTGCGCAGAGGTATGATACTTGTATTTTTGATATGCCTTAGTCTTTGGATCATACTTACAAGGGAGAGAAAATAGAGAAAGTAAGTAACTTAAATAATTTCCTGGAATCTTTCTTTAAATTACTTAATGATAAGAATGCCATGGATTTCTTAAAAATACGCTTGAGAAATATAACATAGAATAAGGGTTAGGAACAGAACCAAAGAATATCAATTAGCTCCATAGAAATAAAATAACTAGCAGAGAGTTCAGATTGAATTCAAATATATGAGACTTTAATATGGGAAATGTTAACCTAGACTTAGGATCATATGTCAACATTTTTCCAAAGAAGACTTGGGAAGCAATGGGAGAACCTACACTAGGGTATTCTAATATCCAATTGAAGCTAGAAAACCAGTAGAGAGTGATTCCCATAGGCAGATTGAAGAACAATGGATCTATATAGTGTGTGCACCACAACATATTTTGAAGTCTTGGATATGGTGGATGAGTCTATACCATTTACAACACTATTGGGAATTTATTAGGCCTTTGATAATCAAGCCTTAATTAATTGAAGACTAGAAATTTGATATTTGAAGATGGAAAATTTAGGGTAGTATCACCTTTATATCCCTCAGATGGTAAAATATATGTAGAACATGTTCCTAACAGTGTTCTAAAGGATGATGTAAACCAATTGTATAGAACTACTACACGAGAGGAAGATTATGTGAATCCAACTGCAGATGGAGTACTCAGTTTGAGGAGTATCAATTCCGACATGTCAAATTCAGATACCAGAGTAGAAAAATGGCAGCAAATATTGCATGAAGTCTCTACTAGGAGGTGCGCCAAAGTTACACGAGTAGAAAGATGGGTTGGGACAGAAGTAAGACAATTCCCCATATTTACTAAAGAGGAAAATTTAGAAAAAATCTTGATAGAGTTTGAATCAAAGGTTTTGGATAGCCAGATATTATTAGTATTGGATATAGCATTGAGGGACACACTTGGATTATGGTGGGGTGCACATAAGGAGGTAATTCATGACTGGTATCAGTGTAAGTGACTGATGCGCATAAGATTTGGTAGAAATCAGCAGGATAGACACTTACAGAAGTATGATGGAAGAGGTAACCCAAGACATCATATAAATGATTGTGTCACTAGTTGGATATTGGTACCACCAGGGGAATGGATGCATTACTTTATTCATACATGAGAAGGAATACCAAGTAATTGATACAAAGAGCAGGAACTGCGTAGAGAAACTATGAGTTGGAGCGTAGTGAAGTAGAACTTTATTAAGACTTTTTCATTTGAAAGTGAGGATCCAAGGGTGGATATAGCATTAAATAGGATCAAAAAGAAGATATTTGAAGAGTATGGGGTAGATACAGTGATAATATACAGAGACTACATAAAATAAACACTTGAACAATTAGTTAACTATTATCAGGTCGTAGAGGATGAAGAAGTAGAAGACAACCCATGTGACATACATATAGTAGAAGGGGACGGAGAAAGAGGGTTAGAAGGTCCCCAATTACAATCAGAATAATTTGCTGAACCTATGAATATTAAAATGATCAATATTGGGACTGAAGAGTAGCCCAAGATAGCCAACATTGGAGATTATCGGGATGGTGAGACAATGGAAAAGATAACTAAATTACTGCGCGAGTATAGTTATTTATTCCCAGCCACATTTTCATATATGAAAGGGGTAGAAGGAGAAATTGGAGAAATGAAGATACCCCTCAAACCAGATGCAAGGTTGGTTAGACAAAGACCATATAGATTAAACCCCATCTATAAGTAGAAAGTTAAGGAAAAAATTGAAAGAATGCTAGAATCATGAATCATAGAGCCTGTGGAAGAATCAGAGTGGATTAGTCCAATGGTGGTATAGGAAAAGAAGAGTGGAGGGATTAGGATGTGTGTGGATTTGAGGAAATTAAATGATGCATGCTTGCATGATCCTTTTCCTACTCCATTTACAAATCAGGTTTTAGAGAATGTGGGAGGACAGGAAGTTTACTCCTTCACAGATGGATTTTTAGGTTACCATCAGATCAGAATTGCTTTAGAGGACATGTACAAAACTACATTTGCAACAGAGTGGGGGTCATATCAGTACACAATAATTCCATTTGGTTTAAAGAATGTACCAACATATTTTACAGAGTAGTAATAGCTGCATTCAAGGAATTTATACATAAATTTTTAGAATTTTATCTGGATGATTGGACAATATTTAGTTTATTGAAGGACCATGTAGAAATTTTAAGGTTAATGTTAGAGAGATGTAGGAAATGTCATATTTCCTTGAACATTAAGAAATGTATATTCATTACACCGTTTTTCATCCTACTTGGAAACATTGTATGCAAACATGGCTTGATAGTAGACCCTACAGATATTGTCGTTATTGTCAATTTACCACCACCAAAGTCAGTGCACCAGTTGAGAGAAACATTGGACCAGACAAGATATTATAGGAAATTCATAAAGGGAAATGAAAATATTACTGCACCCATGGAGAAGTTACTAAATAAAGACATCAGGTTTTAGTGGAATGATGAATGACAAGAGAGCTTGGACATACTGAAAGATAATATGGTGACATCACCAATTATGATCTTTCTAGATTGGACAAAATAATTTCATGTGCATGTGGATGCTTCATCCATTTCACTTGGAGAAGTATTGGAACAACTAGGTGAAGGAGACATTGATCACCCAATATATGTTTCTAGTAGAAAGTTATATGAGCCTGAGTAGAACTATAATAATACAGAAATAGAAGGTATGTCTATGGTATATGCCTTACATAAGTTCAAAAATTATTTATTGGGTCAACATTTTAAGATGTTTATAGATCATTCCACATTGAAGTACCTAGTTAACAAGCCATTGTTGGGGGGAAGGATATGTAGATGGTTGTTATTGTTTCAGGAATATGATTTTGAAATCACAGTGAAAACATGGAAGTTGAATGCAAGACCATATCATCTATCAAGATTTACTAATGGAGAGGAGCAAAAGAACTTGGAGGAGAATTTTCCCAATACCAACTTATTTTCTATTCAGATTGTTGATGATTATTTTGTTGACATTGTTGGATTCTTGAGCATAGGGATGGATCCCAAGGAATTTACTGTCATGAAGAAAAAAAACATTGGTAGTGCTCACTACAGACTATCATCTGATTGTAGGTCATTTATACAAGTTAGGTGTAGATGGAATTCTTAGAAGATGTGTGATGGAGAATGAACTCTCCATGGTGCTAGCAGAAGCACATGAAGGAATAGTTGGAGGGAACTATGTAGGAAATCATACAACACAAAAGGTGTTGTGCGCAGTATTATGGTGGCCTACAATATAAAATGACGGAAATGAATATTGACAGACCTGTGATGTTTGTTAGAGGGTGGGAACACCATCCAGAAGGGATGAAATGCCACTTATGCCCCCGGTAACCTTACAAGTATTTGATAAATGGGTTGTTCATTTCATTGGACCCGTTAATCCACCAACAAGGAGATCATAAGACAGATACATCATCACTGTGACATAATACTAAACCAGATGGGTAGAAGCAACCCCAGTGAAGGACTGCAGTGCAATTTCTCTTTGATAACGTGGTGACCAGATTTGGATGTCCTAGAATTTTGTTGAGTGATCAGGGAACCCATTTCATTAACAGTACAATCAGAGCTATGACAAAATAATTTGAGATATATCATCAGAAGAGCACACCTTACCATCCCCATGAAAATGGTACAATATAATATTTTAACAAGATTCTAGAGAGTGCATTGATAAAGATTTGCAATGTGAATATGGATGATTGGGATTTGAAGGTATCAATAATACTATGGGATTACACGACTACATGCAAGAATCTTATAGGATAGACACCATTTAGACTGGTATATGGGTAGGAAGTAGTGGTTCAATTGGATTATTTATTACCTAGTCTGCGCATTGCAGTAATCACCAACATGACAGAAGAAGGTGTTGCGCAGGAAAGATTGGAACAGCTGATGGAGCTGGAAGAAGATAGGATTTTAATAGGATTTCACCAGGAACTACATAAAGAAAAGGAAAAATCTTGGCATGATAGGCACATAAAGAAGAAAATATTTAAGGAAGGAGATCTAGTTCTCCTCTATGAAAAATGATATCTACAACACCTAGGGAAGTTCAAAATGCATTGGTTAGGGCCTTATCAGGTAGAGGCCATTACAAATGGAGGTGTTGTGCAATTGAAAGATCTTGCAGGAAATAATCTTAGAGGACTGATGAATGGAATTCGATTGAAGCTGTATCAAGAAAGTTGACCTAACAACCTGCCATAAAAATGGAGACAGAAGGTATGATTATACATATTGTATATAGTATATGTTAGAAGAAAAAGACAAAAATCCATAGAAAGAGGAAATATAACAAAAAGACAAATATATAGAAGAATATTAGAGGTTTTTTTATCTAATATATTTAGCATTAACAGTGCGCTATAGAAAAATCAGTGTTCAAGACACTACACACTGGAAAATAGTTGACAGACACACAAAGTGGAGCACACAAGAAAAAGCGACAACTGTCAGTGCGAAACAACTGTCAATACACCGTCCCATTATAAAGTCAAAAAAATGGGGAAAATGGGGTCATTTGTGTTTTTTCGCTAAGGAGAAGAATGAAGAGCGAAGCTTAAGCACGAAAGAGTGAGAATTTGTGATAGCAAGTGCAGAATTAGAATTCAACAATCCAAATCTTAACAATATGTCATCACCATGCGTTGGAGCGTTGAGCAAGGCTGGGCGAAATATGAGAAGTAATGCTCGGGTGACACAAACAAGGACGCAAGACATGCCCACAGTAATGGATGTGGATGATATCTATACATCGAAATATAAGCCACACACCACACAAGTTGAGGAGGAACGAAACCCATCATAGGAGTTCGGACAGACCGACGAGGACATGGAGAGGAAATAATCCAAACTGTTTAGGGGAAAATGGCCACAACAAGGTGAACATGCCATGGATTCAGCGCAATAGGGCCTAGAGCCAGAATAAGTGCATGAAACAGAGAACCCATGCGTACCAGAGGTTGGGGTGTCGTTCTCGCAAGGGAAGAAGAAGGCGTTAGTTGAGAGTAGTGTGCAAGGAATATCATGTACATAGGAGGAATTGGAAATAATAATGCCAAAAATCCCAGAAGGAGTAAAGGCAGATGATGATATGGTGGGAGGAGTAGACACCATGAAATAATCCAATCACGACATGGATGACACAATCAAATTACCATATTTGGCACAACATAACTATATGAAGAGTAGAGGAGAGGGCCCATCACAGGCGCCATTGTTGGATCCTGAGTAGTGGATCCTGGGGATTTACAATATAGGGATCATGAATTTGATGGATATATAGCACTTTGGGAGCAGTAAACACATCAATGGATGTCTGAAGAAACCCCTAGAAAGGGTGCATGGAGGAATGTTTTGGATGGCCTATCAATGTTGACTTGATCGCAGCCATCACTGGGCTACCCACAGATGGGGATAAGCCATAGCAGTACTTAGAGGATAAAACCAAAGAAAAATCCATCTTCGATGAAATCAATGAAAAGTATGGCACAAAGAGAGGAAATAGGGGAATCAGGATCAACGACATAAATGATCCTGCGACAAGATTTACTACAAGGCTCCTATGGTGCAAGTTAATGTGTAAGTGCAGAAAGGAGGAAGTACCAATAGGAGTGGTAGAAGCCGCAGTGCAGTGCGCAAAGGGGATCTCGATGAGTTTGGCCCCTTATCTACTTAATTCTTTCTTGGAGGATTTTAAGGACACACAATATTGGGGCTCTGAGTTACACTACTCGTGGTTACTCATCCTCATTGCACTTATAGGATGGAAAGAACTGACATACAATATATTCCTGCAGAGAATAGGAAAGTGTGGTGCAACCTGCTACACGTCTCTTAGAAGAACAACAAAAACCAAAGGAAAAGAAAATAAGCAATGATGTATTCACTCTATACTTGATCAATATCTAGAACTGCTTAGATGATAAATAGAGGATTTCCCTAGAGACTATCCAAGTGTTTGGACATATAGCCAATTTTCAAGCATCGCGCCACAACATGTGGGTGTAGGCGAAGTGGGAACCATCCAAGGAGTGGCTACAACTAAGTTATTGCATCACGACGCAGGATATACAGATGGAGGTCCAAGAGTGTCCTGAGGAATGGAAAGTTCTTGTAACCCTAAGGATAGTGCCATGGGGATAGACTCAGATGTAGGATAGAATCATCCTTGAGCAACAGACAGGCAAAAACGGTGTGAGCAAAAAGAATAATTCCACACAAGGTCAAGTGGGGGGAAGAAACCCCATACAAAATAAAAGCAGGACATAGAAGAAACCACAACGTGGTTCTACACAAGATCCATCGCACACAGAGAAGGAACCAAGAGGAACAACATAACAAGTGCGCACAAAAGAAGTACAAATGGAGACACAGGAAATACCCATGGAGGAAGAAATTGGGAAGGAGACATGCATGGATACACAGATGCCAGAGGCATATGAACCATCATATTCCCAAAGGAAGAGGATAGGGGAGAAAGCAAGTGGATCCAGGAAGAAGGTGAAGGCCCACAAAACACCAATGCACACATCACTGATAACATATGATGTGGAACTAATAGCCACGATAGTCAAATATTGACTACCAGAGGTATGGGAGAATGCAGAGAACAACAAGGCTTCGATTCTGGAGAAAATATAGGAAGTGAAAAATGCACTGATGCATTTGAGTATCATGGCATAGAAGTCATCAAAAGACAAACCAAAAAAAACTAATGAAGGAGTTCATGTTGGAGAAACAATGCAAATTAAAGTGCAAGGGAGTGTCAATTTTATCATAACCCATGAGATGTTGTTCATCGATGAGGAGGAAGCACATAGGCCATTAAAGGAAATTGAGACATTGGACTTGGCGTTGCCCAAGATCCCGACGAAGGTGCTCTATAAACTAGAGATTAGCGTCGTGCAAGAAATTCAGTCTAGGGCAAGGTATGATGCGACGAACTTACATATAGAATAGGAGGAAAATATCACACTGAAGGAAGAAGATGGCCAAGAAGGGCAGTAAAAGAAGATAGCGCAACAAAAAGTAGAGGATATGGAGAAGTACATAGGTGCAGTATTTCAAACCATCCCAAACAATGCAGAGTAAGAGGAAGTATCTTCTGAAGAGAAAATGAGAAAAATAGTGCACACCTTGGCACATTACAAGGACCAGGTAAAGGAACTGGAGGAGCACACATTACCCACTACTCCTCCAGAAGTAATATCACAACAAGAACAAGACACAAAAGAATCTGCGAAAAGTATAGCGAAGGTCATACATAGGATGACAAAGATGTTGGAAAAAAGTGGCCAGTTGTGGACACAAATATTAGAATATGGAAGCTTGTAAGACCTGTAAGAAAGGGAAGAGAAGGTACATGCAGTAATGGTAGACTTAAAACAGTGATAGAAGAAAATTTCACAGCCAGAAAAAATTAAGATAGCTGCAGAAATGAAGAACTTGCAGGTTGAGGAAAAAGCAGTGTTAGCTGGGAAAATTTCACGACAAGCTCAGTTGGAGCCTCTAAAGGACAAAGCGAAACAAATCGTCATGGATATCGACATAGAAAATATAAGGGTGGAACAAATAGGCTTGGAAAAGGATATATATTGAAGCTTCCAATCACCACGCAGATGGTAGAAGCCATGATGGAGAAGAGAAACCGGGCTAAGGAGTAATGACATCATATAGTAGAGATGTATGAAGAACTTTCATGGGAAGCAAAAGATGCAGGAGTTCGTGAGTGACTCAGGACGAGTCACAATGTCATTATTGGAGGCCTGTTGGTGAAAGCCAATTTTGGGAGAGAATCAAGGAAGCACTAGAAAATAGGGAGCACGACGGAATTAGAAAAAAAGAAGTGTCGAAATTAGAGGAAAATCAGAGCCAAGAAAATCAGTTACAAAGTGGAAAAACTGTTGCGAAGCAGCTAAGAAAATGGACAAGCTCTAATTTGGAGAAACTCTTGGATTGAGGACCAACCAAGATTACTTCAAGGAGAAAGTGGACAAACCTATCCGCTTAGGGTTAGTGTTTTTGTAAGGGCTTTGTCCCAATTTTTGTATAAGTAGAATGTATTAGGACGATGAGATGTTGGTCCCTTTTTGTTAGTGAGTTATCCATTTCAGACAATCTGATAGTAGAGTGATGAGAAGTTCTCAGAGTTGTAAGAGCTATTTTAGTCAGTGGAAATCAAGTGTAATGGAGTAAGTATTTTATAGTGCACAACACTAGGTTTTTCAAGAATATGAATAAAGAGAAAACATGACAAATATTTGTGGACGTATCCTCAGGGGGGGTGAACCATAATATATCTGTGTCATATGTATGCAATGTTTCTGATTGTATTTTATTTAGTAAGTTTATGATGAAAATGTTAAATGACAAAGGAAATAAAATTGCAGACTAAGAATAAACTAATGGAATCTGCATAATAGATCTAAATAAATGAATGTTATAGCTTGTGTTTAGATCAGAATCTTGTGTTATAGTAGATAAATACTTTCCATTGAACACATGTGGCTATAATGTTTAATGAATTCCTATTAGAATAGTTGTGACAGTGGTCTGGATTAAGGTCTAATGAGGGTTTGAGGGATAAAAATGTGTAGATCCAATGCCTCTGAGAGAGAAACAGATCCCATCCCATGGTTGCAGACATCTGAGTCTTGTGTCCACCCATAGAATCCATCTCGGGTGAGACTGCACAATGCACTTTGTGCGTTGTGTTTCCTTCTGGTATCCAGAAGGGCCGATGGTCGAAAGGGTTGTTGGTAATCCTATAGTTAGAACCTGGGTCAGCCCATAGTAAACCAAAATTGGGATACCATCAAGTGAGTATTAAATAGGAGTATATTAAGAAGACAACATTTAGAACAAGGTATGGCCATTATGAGTTTACAATGGTGCCATTTGGGTTGTCAAATGCACTAGTTGTCTTTATGTGTTTGATGAAAGGCATTTTCAGAAATTACTTGGATAATTTTTTCATTTTCTTCTTGGATAGCATAGTTAATTACTCTAAGCATGAATAAGAGCATGAGAAACACTTGAAAATGGTGTTGTAAGTATTGAGGGAACATCAATTGTATGCCAATATGAGCAAATGCTCATTTTATCAGAGGAAGATACATTATTTGGGCCATATTATTTCAAAGGAAGGGATAGTAGTGGACCCAGAAAAGATAAAATCCATTGAAGATTGACCAACACCAAAGAATGTCTCATAGGTGAGGTCATTCATGGGACTTGTAGGTTACTATAGGATATTTATTGAAGGCTTCTCAAGAATTGCACACCCAATCACTTCTTTGCAAAATAAGGGTGTGAAGTTCGAGTGGACTCTTTAATGTGAATAAATATTTGAACACTTGAATAATTTGTTGACAAGTGCACCAATATTGAAGGTTGTTGATACAAATTAATATTTCATTATGTGCATTGATGCATTCAAGGAAGGGCTTGGAGGAGTCCTTATCCAAAATGGGCATGTGATATGCTACGATTCCAGGAAGTTAAAAGAGCATGAGAGACACTATGCCACTCATGATTTATAATTAGAAGCTATAGTGCATGCCTTGAATATGTGGAGGCAATTCTTATGGGAAAAATGATTGAGTTGAGGAGAGACCATAGTGGTCTGAAATATTTGTTTGGATAACCGACTTTGAATGCTAGGAAAATCATATGGCTGAAATTTCTTAGTGAGTATGACTTTGATATAAAGCATATAAAAGGAAAGGAGAACAAAGTGGTTAATCCACTCAAAAGGAGGGTACATGAGATGCATGCTACATCCATTATCATGTGAAAATATGATTTAAAGGAAAAAAAATTGGAAGCTACAAAATTATATTAGCATTATGTGCAAACAACAGAAAAATTTCAGCAAGGCAATTTGTAGCAGAAAACTAAAGATTATGAGCTGAGAGAGGATGGAATTCTCATGTAGAAGGACATAGTGTATGTGCCCAAATATTAGGAGCTGAAAAATAGGGTTATGAGAGAGATGGATAATGTACCATATGATGGGAACCTAGGTTACCATAAAACCAATGCAGATGTAAAGAGCCAATATTTTTGGCTTGGTAAGACGAAAGAGGTTGTTGAGTATATTGACGAATGTCTAGAATGTTAGAAGGTCAAGGATGAACACAGACATATAGCTGGAATGCTACAACCATTTCCCATTCCTTAGTGGAAATGGGAAGTGGTGACAATTTATTTTATTACCAAATTGCCCATAACGATGAAGCAACATGATTCTATCATGGTGGTGGTGGATACACTTACTAAAGATGCTCATTTTATTTTTGTAACGATAACTCATAAGGATTCTAACATTGCATAGATTTATATGAGAGAAATTTCCAGGATACATGGTGTGTCTAAGGAAATTGTTTCTGATAGAGATCCCAAGTTCACATACAACTTTTGTGACGCAGACCTATCATCCCTAGGGCCGAGATCCACTCACAGGATCGTTCGGATTCTCCCTTGAGCTGAAGAGGCTCCTTCGATTCCCTGCTGGAATCTGCAATTTATCAATCCACAGGTCCTTTTCGCAACTCACAATATCGCGAGTTCGTAAGTTGAAATTCCAACTCTTCCTCCAATTCTGCGATACCCAAAATGTCGATACGGGTATGGCTCTTCCTCTATCAGCTCCTTCCTTGCGCGACTGCCAGCTAGGCTAAGCGCTAACACCTTTTTCTACTCACCGCTTCGTGAGTTTCAACGTCCAACCTTGGGACCTTCCTTTCACAACCCTCGAGAAGCGATATTGACTTTTCTCCTCGCATTCTCGTTACTTGCGACTTGGAGCACCCAACTTTGGGCTCTCACCTGCGAACTTCCGAATTCACGAAATCCCTAGATCTCTGCCACCTGTCCTCTCTGTGCTGTCAGATTCTTCTGCACCTTCAAAGCTCCGAACTCTTAAATGAGTATCCACGGGCGATCCAACAGCCCTATTTCTCCTGAGCTTACACTTAGAAAAACACTCACTATAACCTTCTTTCTCCTTTGCAAGATCTGACGGCTTCCAGGACTTCGTGAATTCTCCATGGAGAATTCCGACCGTTAATTTCCTCCTTGACGATTCCTGCGAAATGAACAAAGTGTTCCCTTACAGAACTTGTCCTCCTGCAAACCAACTTCGTTGCGCCTCCTTCTGATAATTCAAGGCACTAACTCTTCTGAGATTTTACCACAACCTAGAGTCTTCAAAAAGACTCCTGCACGTACTCCTTGCAACAATTTTTCAAATACTTCTAAGTATTTGAATTCTTAGACTCTGTGCACTCTTTTTGCAACAACAGTCCTTCAACAGTTTCGCTCAGAGACTTCGCTCGACCTGCACACTCCTTGCACGGCTCCTGTGCTCAACTTGCACTTCTACGAGAATGAGAACAATGTTGTCCCTCCTGATCTTGCAGAGACGAACTCTGACTTCTGTCAATGCACACCTTGCGGACAATTTCACTTCACTCCTTGCAGGAAAACTGTAGTGTACCCTTTTCACTACCGAGGTTTCCAAACCTCTCAGTTACCATTCTATACATGGATTTTTACATAATTCGTACATACATTATAAGCACATGCATTTAAACAATTAAACACACTTAAATCTCAGAGTAAAGTATATAAGTTGCTGCTACAATTAAACAAGCCATAGCATTCAACAGTAATTCATTTACACAGTGGAAAACATGATACATAAATAGCACGGTCATGCACAACATGATTAAAGCATAATTCAAATACTTATCTTTTAACATCTGTAGAAATCATCGACCAAGTGCAAGCCTTCCACGACCCTCCCAGCCTTAGACTACACTGTTCATCAGCTCAACAGTGGGTCACCCCTAAGCTGGGACCGAGCTCCACCCCAAGGCAAGGAATACTAGGCTAGGCTGAGGTTACAGGAAATTCAGTCATACACAACCACCAGGAAGAACACTCTCCAGGAATCTCCCATGCTCACTGCCCATAGACCCTCATTCCCCACATGCCTGTTCCACCCCAGGAGAGTGCACCTTCTCTGTCACCTGGACATTCCTTCGGCTGCCAGTCTCCCTTACCTTGGGTTACAGGAACAGACCGGACCGGAAGTCTCTGAATTCTGTGGAAGCTACAGGGTTCCTTCCAGGAGTTCTCTCCTCCCTATGCGCACTCTCTCACCTGGAGGAGTCGCTCACAGGCCAACAAGCCTCACGCAGTCCAATATTGCATGGTCACAACAACCCACGGGGAAAACAGACACAGGCTTCCCCAAACCGGTTCAGCAGTCACAGGATGATCTCACGGTCCTGATTTCGGAACAGGGACTCCACGCACAGGCTAGATCAGCTTCCCGAATAACAAAGATCTTTCCACTCAAATTCAGCACAGGCTTCCCGTTCAGGGAATGCG
>SNQJ01S0001880.1:351457-427698 GCA_010110895.2 Picea sitchensis
CTGCATGCGTTCCATCCGCACGCCTTCCTCCCACCACTTGGGAAATCACGTGTCCTTCCAAAAGGACTTAGGATAAAACCATATGATGCACATATCTTTTTGAAACAATAATAAAATATTATTTCTAGGTTTAAGCCCCTAGGCTTAGCCCCTAGGCTCATCTCTCAACCCCTTTTCCACCTTCCAGCCCCTAGTTCTTTTCCCACTCTGTGGACGCTCAGTCCCCCTTCACTCATTCATCGTGGTCGGTCTGCACCTGGCGGTGTTTATATTTTATTGATTATTCTGCATACATACAAGTACAACAACAGGCTCCTGGCCTTCAAACACTTAAGCTTCCTGGCCTAACAAACACATAAGCCTTCCAGCTTATACAAAACTTGGCTCACCAGCCTATAGAACACATTTACAATTCTTTGCATATATCATGATCTGTAACGGGGCTCGGCCTTGGGGACACTACAAAAACTCTTGCTCAGACAGAGAACAATTGAAACTCGTTCTTTACTCCCCCTCTCTTCAGATTTCAGACATTCAACATGAAATTATACATTCATGCATCAAATCAAATGAATAACAGAGAGTAAATGAGCATATATCAATCAGCATGTACAAACACAGAAAGTAATTGGACACCATGAGTCTGAACTAAAGATCTTTGTATTAATCCAGAACTTCTGTACATGGTTTCTTCTACACAGTTTTCTTCTTCTACTCTCCTCTATGCTCTCTTGATTATGCTGCTAATGTTACAATGATACAAGTGAGGGTGTCTATATCCGTTTTCCCTCTGGCTCCTAAAACTGTCTAATCTAAGAATTCAAAGCTACCTACTTACATTTACTAGCATAAATGCCTCTTAGTCCTTCAGACGAGAGCGGGTCGCTCAAGGTCTGATTACAATATACAAGTACACTCTTTCTTAACTATTACATTTAAGTTTGGCTCCTCCAACTTCAAAACATTTCAAACAATTAATCATGTGCCAAAATGCATTGGCGTTTTGTCCCACACTCGCTTGATGTTGGCGATGCTCCTGCATCATTTTGGAAGGGATTACTCAAAGGATTTGGGAAAAATTTGAGTTTTAGCAAAACTTATAACCCATAATCGGATGAGAAAATAGAAAGGGTTAGTCAGGTGATTGAGAATATTCCAAGAATGTATGTGATGGATAAATCATCAAAATGGGAAGATTGTTTACATTTAGTTGAATTTTCTTATAATAATGGGTATCTGGCATCTTTAAAGATGAGGCCATTTGAAGCATTATATGGCCAAAAGTGCAACACACCAGTGAGTTGAAACAACCCAACAGACAAAGCATTGGTTGGATCAGAATTTCTTAGAGATATGGAAGAGTAGATCGTGAAAATAAAGCACAATTCATAGGCTGCTCAATATTGGAAGGAAAATTATGTAGACAAAGGAATAATGCACAAATAGTTTAAAGTGATGTTATACTACAAATTTCTACATCAATTGTATTTTTGAGATGGCTTAGTCCTTTTCCCTAGCTTGCAAACTTAAATCCCATCCTCCTTCATCAAAATCACTTAAAAATAAATAATTTTATTTCCATCCATGAGTCACCCATGTGAAAACCGTGGATGCCTGTGCCTTTCTAGTTTGCAATTAGCGGATGCCCTTAAAAAATATGAAACAATAAAGTATTCCAAATTTTTGGGCAAAGTTTTTGGTTGGGCACATTCCCAAAATTTGCTTGGCCCATACATAATAGAATACAATCACCTCAACCCCTTGAGAATGGTATAAAGGATCCTATGAGGGAATAAATGAGGAGGAAAACCTAGTTGAAATATTATGCTGATGACTTTGTAAGCTTCCCTATTTTCTTTAATCCTCTGAGTAGCATCCCCTGATTTGGAACTTGCTTTCCAGTACTCATTCTTCTCTCTTGTATGACCATAGGGTGTGTTCCTGTCCCTTTTTGGTCATCTGAGGAAGGGTCATCTTGCTGAGTTGATTCTGGAAGGATGAGTGGAGGAACCTATGTGATTGGCTTTGAGGAAGTGACAGAGGTTAGGGTCAGGTTGTAACTACCTACTTATATTGTTTTCAGTAAAAGAGTTATATTTCCCTATATATATGTGTAAATTGATTCAATCTATTGATATATGTTAGTTTACTTCATATAATTGAATTTTTTCACATTATATATGTAATTTGAATTCGTAACTACCTTGTTGCAGTATATACTTGGTCTCCTTTTGCAGGTTGATATCAGTGAAGATCATGGGTAAATCAAAGGTGGAGAGTGAGGATTGACATCAGATGTAGGATACAAGGTGTGATGCCTCTCCTTATCTCATCTTATCCTCAAAGTAGTTATTTTATTATAACATTGTTGTGTGTGAGGGCAGGTTCTGTCTTTTACATATAGTCTTGCTCTGCTGTGACATGACCCAAGGTCACAGGGGAAAAATCCCATAAATAGAATTGGTGATCATAATTGGGATCTCTTATCCTAGTTTGGGTCGGTCTTAGGGTGTCTTGTGTTGTCGTTCATTTCTATAACTTTTTATGTTTTCTGGGTTGTTCTTTCAAAGATTTTTCCATCTAGAAACTTTTTCTAAGTTTCTGGAAGCCTCCTTCTAGATTGAATTTTTATTTTTCAAGTTTTACTGATCCCTCCATGCTTTGTCCATTTATGAGTGGTGGATATCCACAATTTTCCTTTGGATGAACTGTATATCTCCATCAGTCCTAGTGTACACAGTCATGGATCTGTGTAACAAACTTGATTTTTGAGCCTTTCTCTCAGTTTGGAGGATCTGGTTTTGTTCTCCAGTACAATATGAGCTTGTTGGGTTTTCTTTTGCCTTTGGTTCTTGTGTTAAGTCATCGAAAACTCTCAAATCATCTAAAAGATCTTTCTTTTGGTTAGGTTAATCTTTAGGTTATAGGGTTCTTTAGGTTGGTCAAAAGATTAGTTGTGGATTGTTGGGATTAATTTTCAATTGATTGTTGCATTCCAAATAATGTTAACTTTTTTATTTCTTCCTCCTTACCTTTCTTCCCTTTGTTCATAAAAGAAAAAGAAACATTACATCTCATTTGCATTCAATTTCTTTTGTAAGAGAAAAGAAAAAAAACAAATTGATTGTTAGTTATCCTTTGTCTTCATCCCTTGCCTTTGAACTTTTCAATAAAGGAGTCTTGCTTACTAGCACTCAGATATTTATGAATTTTGTTTTCTTTTATAGTTGTTGGTTTTGGTTATAGTAGCCTTCCATAAAAAAAAATAAATCATGTTTGCAAAGTTTTTTCATTTTATGTTGCATTGCCTTCAAAAGAGTGTTTTAGGTTGCATTGCAAAGTGATTCAAAGTATTTCATACAAGAAAAGTATATTTCTTTCATTTTCAAAAGTATAAAAGAAAATAGTTTGTTTTCATTTGAAGCATTGTTATCACTTTTAATTTTCAATGAAGAAACCACATTTTTCTTTGTGTTCTTAAAGTATTTTTTTTTCTTTGGGTCTATCAAAACATCATCTAAGTTTCATCCATAACCCTTCTAAGTAAGTAACAACCAATAAAACAAATGCTAAATAAAATTTATTAAACATTTTTTGTTCCAATAGAATACACAAACAAGTGCAAGCTAGGGCCTTGGTTTAGGTTGGAGGGTAAATTTCTCCAAGGCCACAAAAAAAACTTAGGAGCTTGAGATAGAGAGGGTAAAATCGATTGTCTTATAAGTGTGGTCGGGAAAATCCTCTCACATAGGAGCTAAGAATTATATCGCAAAAGGGATAGCCAAGGAGATATCCCCTCCAAAGCTTAACCAAGCATAATGGAGAGATAATATATTGGGGTTTTCGTCAGTGCCCTTACCTCTGTGAGAGGCGTTTATTTCAAAGATTTGATATATTTTTTTGTACCCATACATTTGATTCTGACTGTCAATAGTCCCCCTGAACGATGAATACAAGTTGTTAACCATAGGTTCTCTTCCTAGGGATCTTAGAGGTGACTATGGGGGTTTGTCATGGTACCTAGGGAAGATTTCATATCACACTTTTCGGTACTATTATAGGTTGCCCCACAAAACATGGGTATTTTCACAAGATAAGGATGATCAGTGGAGGTCAGGATAATTACTTCTCATTCCTTCGTTCATTGATCCACAAGACTTAATCAACCCGTGCCTTCATCTGGAAAGTCCCTTCCTTACTTCATCATTGTTATGGTTTTAGGACCTAATCCAGCTGAGTTGGGATATTGGAAAAGTAGTTTGTGTTTGTTTTTACCTCGGGGAAGTTTTTTAGTGGTGTTCTTGGTGATTGTAGATTTATTTAAGAAGGCATGTGGATAATCACCTAGAGCATAAAAATCAAAGTGGATGATTAACCGCCTCGTAGATCGAGGAGAATTCAAGGTATTCCACCAGAAGAAGAAGTTAGAAATAATTCTCCCCCGCCTTTGCTAAGGTATCGTCTTGATCAATCCTATGATTTTTTATGAACTGGTCCAGTCATGATCTCAGCTACAGAACCCTCAGAAGTTAACTCTTCAGAAATGGAGGTTGTAACTATTGAATATATCTGAGTCGAAGAATACGCTTCAAAATTCAACCCTCCACTAATTGGAACTTTTCCATCACCCGTGGTACAAGTTCTGCCTCCTATATTGGAATTTACTGATAGTACCCTTTTCACTGGGCCGCTATGGACAACACTCCAAAAGTGTCTAGGTTAGGAGTCCCTACAACTCCCACTTCGACAATATTCACCAGTGGGATCTTTTCTCCTTGTGTGTCTAACATAATGAATAGTGTGGTTTATTCTACCATAGCTTCTCCGATCAGCATCACTGCTCCGTTGGTCATTGGTTCCACTCTTTCTATGAGTGAAACCATGTCATTACCATTGAAAACAAATGCTCTCTCATTTGGCATGTCTTCGATGGGCATGATTAATGCATTGACTAGTTACCAATCGATGTCCCAAGTTTCTAAAATTGGTGCGGGGAGTTCTTCAATTCCATACCAAGCGATCCCTTGGGGTGGAGGTCATTTTCCTCCATCGTTCCCATCCGTTGGGAGTATATATTTCCTGTCTTTTGGTCCTAACCCCTTCGGGGGATGGGGTGATTATACGAGTGTCACTAGCATTCCATACACTTCTAGTCCATTCACATTATATGGTGGATTCAAGAGTAATCATTTCACCATGTCTACGATGTTGGCAGGGGGAAAATCCTTCCAAATTCTAGTGGAAACTTATGCAATGTTATTTCCATTCACAATGGATGTCATCAGGGGGAATCCCCTTTCTCGGTTAGTATAACCCCACACAAGGACTAGTTCTTTCGTAAGGAGGGACAACAGGGGGAAAACCTATATTTCCATCTAATAATAAGATGGTGTAGGTTATCCTCCATTCAACTAGATCAAACAAGGTTTTACCCAAATCTTTGGTCCATACACAAACTCTTCCTAGAAACCTGGTGCCAGTTACAATCTAGGACCTTCTTTTCAAGTTTCTAATCAGTCGATGATGCAGCCTAGGATGCCTTTTCTGGAAACTCTTAATTTTCCATATTTTTCTAAGTTGATGAATGACCTGATTTTCATGACCGAAGTTGGCCTACAGTCCCCAACAAACTACCTTCAGATATACCAAAATTTGAAGGAAAGAGTGGTGAATATCCATAATATCATGTGACGATGATTCACTTATGGTGCTCATCTAATTTTTTGAGCGATGAATCGATCTGGTTACATTTGTTCCAATGCACCCTCATAGGGGGTGCCACAAAATGGTATATAGAAATAGAGAGGTTCAAGTACGCAACATTAGGTGATCTCACCATGGTTTTTCTCAACCACTTCCAACAACATATCTAGTATGATGTTGGTACAGATATTTTAGCTAACTTTGAAAAAGATAAAGCTACACACATTTCTGATCATATTTGGGAATGGAGGAGACATAATATTTTAATTAAAGCCATGGTTCCGCTAGAGTTTCTATTAGAATGGTTTTTAAATTCATTACTTCCTTATATCTCTAAGTATGTAGCAACATCAGGTGTATTTAGAGAAGAACATGCAATTTTTAGAATACAATAATTGGATTTAATTTACTCCCAATCAACAATTGTATATGATATCATCCCTAATGCACCCTGGTCAAATATCAACTTAATGAAACCAAAGTTAGGACCACATGCCGATGGCATTGTTGGTTCCTCTCAAAGAAAATTTGCATATATGGTCTCTATCCAGATGCAATAGTTGTCCATTCAACAAACTGCAGTTGATCCGACCCTTAATTCGACCACACCCCCCCACCCAGTCCTCAGATGTACACACTGTGCAATCTAAGACTTAGAAGGATCCTCAATATCCTGAATAGAAGAAGAAAGGAAAGGGAAAGAAAGGTAGTGGGGGAAAAGAAAAAAAAGGATAATAAGAATGTTGAGGGGGGAAAAGATGAGAAGAAGAAGGTGAAGTTCCCATGCAAGCTTTGTGGGGGAGATAACCTTACCCATCAATGCCTACAAATGGAAAAATCTCAGTGCCTGATAAAGTTGAAACAACAACAAAAAAACAAACAACCTGATGTGTTTAATAATCCTTTCCCACAAGGGAAGAATATGCAAGATGGCTCTTCCACCTTCAACTATAAAGGGGGCACATTGAGTGAACCCTCCTCAGATATTTAGAAAGTGATCATGAATATGGTCAACCACACAAAAGAAGAAGGGGCCTCTCCAAAAATAGAAACCTGAGAAGGAAGAGATGACGTGCATACTGAAAGGGGTGTACAAGAGAGCGTTGTACAACACTAATGCTTGAGTTGTAGCCAAATATTCCATTGTTGAGGATTTAGCTCAAACACTATGTGTGATGTCTACTTAATAGGTGCTTCAAATCTTCCCCATGCAACATGCTATGTTTCTATTTGTGATTGGAGTTATCGATTCCTCTATCCAGCTCGTTATGAAGTTCGATGCTACTAATGTGAAGCCTCGCCTTCCTTATCATGTAGCCTTCTAGATCAATGTCATTTATGATAATCATCTGATGAGGAGGACCGTCGTTGATGAGGGGGAGTTCAAAGTTTTTCATGTCCTTGTCTTGTTGGAAAGATATTGGTTCTCCTAAGCTTACCGCTTCTCCCACTCTCTTGAATTATTTCGATGGATGATTGTTTCGACTGCACATACTTTTTTCTTTCTTCCTACTCCAGTTAGGAGGAAAATCCATTTCTATAGAGGTTGAAGTATTCAATGCGTCAATCGACTATAATTTGTTTCTAGGAAGGAGTTGGAATTACGCCATGATAGTCTTCATCTCGTTGGTGTTTTGAATTATATGATTTGCCCATGAAAGGGGAATCATAATCATCATCTAGGTGGCTTTCAACCTTTCTTATGCCGTGACAAACCGAGTATCCACATACCGGTGGATCGAAAAATCTCAGATGAAAACTGAGAGTATCGATTTTGGAATGTATCCTTCGCTCATGTGATCTTTTAATTTTTCCACATTGATTTATTATATTCAATCCACCCCAGTCAACTATCAAAATTTGACTTCCCTGACTCTTGTTACACGAGTTGTTGCATTCAGAGCATCATATATGAAAGATCTATGGGTGTTACCCTCATCATGCAAGTCAGTTGAAGGTTACAAACATGTCAGGATGGATATGCCATTGTATGCAACTGAGATCACTTATCAATAAAATCAACAAGCTACTGTAGACCTAGATCAAACTACTTCATTGACAGAGGAGGATGATCTGTTTCAAGAGCCCATCTGGGATCATAATTCTTAAATTTCCAAGGACTTTATTAGCACCCTCTTACCTTCATACGATTCTATTATTAAGGAAATTACTGGAGTTGAAATTCCATGGAAGGATATGCATCACATATAGTATTTCCTCCCTGAAATTAGTCATGTGGAAAGAGGAGAGTTTAAGTCATCCATGAATAGAAATGTTGGCAAGACGGTAAACCCCTTAGCTAAGCATGGTGTATATGTCGAGGGGAATATGGTGAATATATTGGAAATCATCCTAATCAACATTTCTAGAACCCCTGATGTTGTCTCGTTTCCTTTTCAACCAGTGGTTGAAGAAGTGGTCGCACTGATGCAATCTTCGGTCGATCCCACTCTTGTCTTGGAGAGTGACTAGTCTTCCAAAGTGGTCAAGCCAATACAAGATTAGGCTAATGCCACTCTTATTTTAGGGAGTGATGTATATTTAGACTACATCTTTATCATTTCCAGTTCATTATCTTTTGAACAATGGGGAATTACACTCTCTTCGAGTACACTCCCTCTAAGTCCTAGGATGGTTTCCTTTGATTGGAAACATCTTGTGGAGCCTCACCTTACTTATTACACACCTTGCTAGATAACGGTTCTGGTTGAATCTATGTTGAAAGGAATTGATCGATGTGTTGTAGATGAAGGATCCTCTGCAATTATGTTATCCTCCTCGACCTCAAAATCATTGGGTTCTCCCAAGATTGTGTCAACTACCAGTTAGTTGTTGACTTTGGACATAAGACCTAGTGAATTTTTGGGGATTCTTCCTCAGTTTCCTATCATTTTAGGTGGGAAGACTCTTCTAGTTGATCTTTTAGTGGTGCCAGGCCCTTCAAACTTTAATATGATTCTTGTGCATGATTATGTTTATTCTATGAAAGCTTTGGTGTCTACACTCTTTTGTGTGATGCATTTCCCTTACAATGGAAGCATTGTCACTATTGATCATATTTCATCCAATAATCACCATCCTGGTTCATATTTGGCTTATTTCCCCCCTTTGTGTGTTCCTAGTGTTCAAGAAAACTCTTCCCCACCATGGGTGAATTATGTGGCATCTTATCCTAGGTGTCCAGTTTCTTCTGAGAAAGGATCTTTACATTCATGTTCACCTTCTCAAGACAAAGTATCGATACATAATCAGGTGTTTTATCCAATGGGGGAATGGGATCCCTTACTTCCCCCTATTGGCCCGGGTATTTTGGTGTTTCCTATTGAGTCTCATATTACTGTTTGTGAGACCTCGAGCCTTGGTATTAGTGTGTTGCCAAGCCCCAGGTTCATGGATGTTGAGTTTCCTTTAGATGAGGCCATCCTTGAAGCTATGATTATGGATGCTCGACCTCTTCTTGAACTGGAAGATTTACTGGTTGGTTACCAACAAAAACCTTGGCTTGAGCCTAGCAATGGGATCTACCAGGAGAAATACTATGCATAATCCACAAGGATGTGTAGTCCTCTTTACATATTGTAGTTTTAGGGATTCTTGTTTTCAAGTTTCGTATCCCTTAGCACATGTTTTTATCATAGGTTTCTATATTTGACTTATTAACTTCTATGCAATTGATTTTGGTCTTATATACACAACTTTGGAGACATTTTATTTGGTACCTTTTCATTTCATGTCGATCCATTCTGACAAGTAATGATCCTGAAACTAGCATATCGGTTAGATTTTCCCCTTCATGCATTTTTGCATTATCCATTTTTTGTTTCATTTTTCCTGAGGATCGACCCCATTGAGTTGTGAAATGAAACCTTCTTTATTTTTTAGAAGTGTTGTAATTCACGTGGTAAATCCTATCTTCCATGGGAACCTTAGCTTAGACCCCCTTTTCATTTTGGCGCCCATGCTGAAAATTTTCTATTAGGCTTGGGAGTCATGTTTAGTCCCGCCATGACTTTGCATTGAAGCTGCATATATTCTTCTCAATCTTTTTTGGCCATTTCCTACGAGAATACCTCTAACACATGTTGATATTTATGTCAACACCTTTTCAGATTCTTCAACAAGTATTATTTTTCTAAATAACATGTAGGGTAGGGTTATTTCCTCCTACACAACACATTTATCTGTATCGCTAACATATCTATCGTATGGTCCACTCCATTCATTTTCAACATCTTACCTTCAATAATCTTTAAAGGTGTCATTATGAATGCTAGAGCTTACCTCTCCATAGGTGTTTTAGTTAGTACCTCATTGTAATTTTTGACACCCATGTCGTAGTTGTTTTTGTAGGCTCTAAAAACCTATTTAGTCCCACCATGTATTTGTGTTTAAGCCTAATGACTTCCTCTCAATCTATTTTTGGCTAATTCACCCACGAGGATTCAAAACTTTTGTTGAGTTGTAATTTAATTGCATATTAATGGCTCATTCTTTTAGGCCTAATGCCAACTTCAACTTGCTATTGTTGAACCATTTTCTTATTTATTCCTACCAATTTCTAGCCTTTAATTTTATGCCTTTGCAAGTCAACACCTTAACCAAGGAGGAAACATCCCCTAAGTGTCCTTATCCTATACATGATTCCTTGCATTGAGCATACGTATATTCCTTGCCCTTTGGAACTAGTTTTCTTTCTCGAGACACTCATTTTCTCCACTATTCTATAACATTCTTTTATTCCTTTTTCAAGATTTAATAACATGAAAAAGACAAAAAGAAAATAAAAGAAAATAAAAAGAAGGGGGGAAAGCATTTATCTCTTTTGTTGGAAGAAATATTTTCTCCCTTGAACAAAGAATAATATTTGAGTCAGTGTCTCAATATTTTGGGTTTAATATGGCTTTAGGAGGAGATTTTTTCATTTTTGAGCATAATCTCCTCTAGTTGGTTATTCTTCCAACCATATGGAGTGTCTATTGATGTCTCCTGTATCACAAATGTATCCTAGTTTGTAGTCCATGCTTCATAAGGAACATAATGTGTCATGATTTTTTTCAAGGGAAGTCTTAGCCTAAGTCGACCATTCTACAGTAAGTTTCTAACCTTTGAAGTCGACCTTATTATGTCAGTAAAGTAGATCACATCATCACAAGTATATTTTTATCCCACTCGTGCTAGTATAGAAGGTCCCCATTGACTTCTTGTTGGCGTGTCTTCTCTTATCGAATCTGACACATTTCTCTGAGAGTGCAACCTAAATTTTTACCCTGGGCCTATTTCCATCATTTATAGGTGACCTTGTGCTCAAAATATGACATAACGTCATTGGTCACAGACTAAGCGGTTTCCCTTGTGTTCGACGTCAACAACAATCATCACACATAGAGATTCGTGCGGTACCTTGGTTTCCATTTGACCCCATTGGTGGATTCCTTTTCTTTGTTAGTGGTCTCCATTATTGACTATTATTCAGAGAGTCTCTTCCATGTGCTATTCCATTTGGTGCATGTCAGATTCGTACCTTGTTGTGGTCCTTATAATCTGTTTGTGTGATTCCTTCCAAATCTTTGGCCTTTTTCTACCCCTCGTGCTAGATAATGGAGGATTCCTTAATGCCTTCCTTCCAACTTATCTATTCGTATCAACTTTAGCACATATTTCTCTGGGACATGGATATAGAGTTATTTGTGGTACCTTCAGGCTTGCAGTAATTAGTGGTAGGCCCCCTCGCTATTGATAGTGGGAATACATCAATGTACCCTAATCAATATATTCTAATAGGTGTTCAACACCATCTCATTTATTCACACTTGTTAGATTGTTCCATGGTACCTTGAAGCCCATTATCATCATCGGTGGGTCGTCCCAGAGTTTTTAATGGTATACATCAATGATCGGTAATCAAATGGTGTCTCACTATGTTTGACTCAACATATCTATTTACATGGCATAGACTCATACCACAAAGGATTTTTTTTAATACTTCAAGTGAAGTACAAGCATAATATATTTTGTGTGACATATATTGTACCACCCCTCAGACATTGGTACCTGTATAGGATCAATTTCTTTACTCCATTGGTTGCATATATCCTCTGATTTTTATTTTGAGACATAGCCCCACTATGTATTCATTTGTGGCTATGATATACGTTTTGCATTGATCCACTGTGTATTCCTCATGGCCATTATTGCTAATTTATATATATCAAATGGATCCATTGTGTATTTTTCATGTCCATGGACATCACTCATAATTTAATATATGCCATGGCTATGTAGTATACTTGATTTGGTGGCCATGCTTAAATCACTATTGAGCATGTGTATGCTCCACTCGGGAAGATAATATTCTTACTTGATCTCTGCTAACGATTTATGTTCTTGGATCAATTGTTCAATAATTTTCATTGGATCTAATTCAACGCATCCTCCCCTCTTAGAGTTATAATGTGTTTTGGAAATCAGTTTCCTTTCTAACCTCACACATTAGGGGGCATATGTTATACCACAAATTTCCACATCAATTGCATTTGTGAGATGGCTTGGTCCTTTTCCCTAGCTTGCAAACTTAAATCCCATCCTCCATCAAAATCACTTAAAAAAATATATTTTTGTTTCCATCCACAATTCACCCATGTACAAACCATGGATGTTCGTGCCTTGCTAGTTTTCAACTCACAAATTCCCTAAACAAATATGAAAAAATAAAATATTCCACATTTTCGGGCGGATTTTTCGGTTGGGCTCATTCTAAAACTTCCCTTGGCCTATGAAAAATGAAATAAAACCACCTCAACCCCTTTTGGATGGTATAAAGGCACCTACAAGGGCATGAATGAGGAGGAGAACCTAGGTGCAAGATTATGCTGACAAATTTTCAAGCTTCTCTATTTTCTTTGATCCTCTAAGTAACATCCCCCCTAATCTGGAACTTGTTTTCCAATACTCTTTCTTCTCTCTTATATGATCATAGGGTGTGTTCCTATCCATTTTGGGTCATTTGAGGAAGGGAAATATTGCTAATTTGATGCTTGAAGGATGAGTGGAGGAACTTAGGAAGTTGGCTTCGAGGAAGTGTCGACGATTAGGGTTAGGTTATAACTACCTACTTATATTATTTTCAATAAAAGAGTTCTCTTTCCCTCCATATATGTGTAAATTGATTTAATATATTGATATATGTTAGTTTGCTTCATATACTTGAATTTTTGCACATTATATATGTAATTTGAATTCATAACTACCTTGTTGCAACATAGACTTGGTCTCCTTTTGCAAGTTGATATCAATGGATATCAGGGGTAAATAAAAGGTGGAGGGTGAGGATTGACATAATATGTAGGATGAAAGGTGTGAGGTGTCTCCTTCTCTCCTTCTCTCCTCAAAGTAGTTATTTTCTTATAGCATTGTTGTGTGTGAGGGTTGGTTCTATCTTTTACATATGGTCTCACTCTGTTGTGACATGACCCAAGGTCATAGGGAAAAAAATATCATAAACAAGTGGGAGAGCATGTCTTCTTAAAATTAAAGGTTAAGAAGAGCTCACTAAAATTGGGGAGTTGTCCAATGTAGATAACAAGATATTATGGACCATTTGAGATCCTAGAAAGGATTGGCCATGTTTCCCTCATGCTTTCACTTCCTGCATCCATGTGCATACATAATTTGTGTCATGTGTCTTTTCTTAAAAACTATGTTCATAATTCTAATCATGTAATTAATTGGAATGTGATCCAGGTGGAGCAAGAAGTTGACTTTCGAGTTCAGTCGATGCGCATATTGGATCGGGAATTCAAGTTGCTTTGAAATTGACAAATAAAACTTGTATAGATCCAATGGACCTGTTACAATCCTAAGTATGCAACCGATACCATGTGAGAAGAGTACCCACATATTTTTGAATATTTTTTTTATCATGCATGTGTATGTAATGCACTGAGGACACTGCACAAATAAGGGAGAGGGGAATGTATTATCCCTAAGTCTGAACCCCAATTGTAAATGTACATATAGTTTATAGGCTAGTGAGATAGGATGTTTTGGGCCATATTTCCATCGTATATATGTTTTGAGGCCAAAGTGTCTGTGTGATTTAGGTTAGGGAGACTATGACTTGAAAATACAATGATACTAAAAAATGTAATATGTAATCACACTCATTTTTATTAATAAAAATACATCACTGGTGTAGACCAAGTTATATGAAAGATTATGGGGGGTTAGGACTCCACGAGAGGGAAAGGGGGCTTCAGAAAATATGCTAATTCAAAGGGGGATTAAGCTAAGGAATATAATAATATTATTCCCAAGTCATAAGCTTTATATTATAATTCTATCATAAATTCCTGAGTGAGAGGAATGAATTACCAAGTGGAGTCAAACGAATTTCCTAGAATGACAAGTGTCAATATAGGAACATGCAATATCCGGGGAACTTAGTGTAATTGGAGAATCATTCACCATTCTTCCAATTTTTCACTCATCCTTGAATCCATAATCTATACATTGCTCATAGAGTGTAAGCATAAGTTGGAGTTTATTGTTACCCGGTAAATCGTTGGTGGTTTGGGATTGAAGAAGTAGGTTTTCAGGCCTGTGGATAATTCTCTCTAGGTAAGAGAGTTGTTGGGAATAAGTTTCCTCGTGTGTGCACTAGTGGGTGCTATAAATCCTTGAGAAGCCTTATGTTTCGAGTCCTACAGATATATAATACTTTCTGGATGACTTGTTGTTGAATCCCTAGAAGGGAAGTGGGATATCCCGAAGGAATATTGAGTAGATAAGGGTGTACATTTCCTTGGGTGGGACATGCTATGGGGAATTAGAGGCTATGCTATGGGAATTGTTGTTGGAGTGTGTTCCTGAGCCTCTATTTTTTTATGCTATGGGTTAGACCTTAGTTGGATTAGGAGCCTTTTCCCTAGTGGCATCATAGCCCCAACTCAGGGGTGATTTTCTGTTGAGAGTGTATGAATAGCAGAGTCTACGACTGGGAGGAACATATGATATCAACACACCGTTGGTGAATTATAGTAAAATATAAGTGTTCTTTTATGTGTGTTCACATGTTGTTTATCATGTGAACGTTTATGTTATTTATGTTTGTTGATAATTAAATGTAATTATGCATGGTTGTGCATGTTATTGTTAGTCTTGCATAATTGTTGCATATGCAGGGCATGTCAGCTAATAAATGTTAATGTTCATCAAATTTTAGTAGTAATGGTAATGAGATTCCAACGGAAAGTTTGAATCGCTGTGTGCGCTGGGAAACAATTATCATGTGCGTGTGAATGTGAAAAAAATGTCGCACACAACATAACACTAGTTGCACGCATATTTTTTTCAATGAATTACTTCCATAGCTAGAGTTGGTATCAAAAGAAGAAAATTTGTGTAGCGTGGCTCAACTTGGGGCTAGGTATGTTACCTTGTGATGTCGAAGCAAATTTGTTTTGGTTTCTAGTAACGGGGGATGTTACATATGTTGTACATTTTGAATTTGTGTATACATCAATGAATTTAGAAATGGATGCCATAAATAAATGTTTTCTTTACAATGTAGAGGCATGTGACCATGGGTCACGTTGTATGAAGAGAAAATAAGGAAATGGAACTGTGACATGAAAGCATTCATATGGTTGAATGGTAGAATCATGCCTTATCTTGATCATTTAAAATAAAATATGCCAAAAATATGTCCCAAGAATTGGGTGGTTGACCAGATACAAGAGAAATATGTAGTGTCCAATTGTAACCCATGTGGAGAATATCTAGATGCAATAAACATAGGGATGAGGTGCAACAATGTTATAATAACCTCTCTGAGTACCATGTTCTATTTATAATATTGCACATTTGAATTGTAACAAACATTATGCTTTTATTAATGATTTGATTATTAGACATATGGCACTATCCTTTGTTCGCATTTTATAGGTGCATTTGTTCCCATCTATGTGGAAATATGGACATCATTTTCACATTGAGTATACTAATGATGAACACATCACACAAGATTTTGGAGTGGAGGTCGAGTTCGACTAATCTAGTTGTGCCAGCCACTGTGATCAAAACTTAATAGAGGGGAAGTTATGTTACATTGGAAAGATACAAGAGATCATACAAGTGGACTTCTCATCATTTCAATGTGTTATTTTTTGTTGCAAGTGGTTAGATACCTTCAACCAGAGAAATGTAAAGGAAGATCGTGATAGTGGGCTAATATGTATTAACTCTAAAAAAATATGGGTTGAAAGTAAGGAGCCTTATGTTTTCCCAAAACATTGCAACTAATTTTTTTTTTACCCAAATGTGTTTGATGGGGATTGGTGGTTCGTACTAAGACATGATCCAAGATATAAACATATTTTTCATAACAACATTGTTACAATGCCAAGCGAGGAAGATAATCGGGGTGATGGAAACAAATACTAATTTGTCAATGATTTGTTTGGAAATTTATATTGTGGATGTGTCATTTTATTATGGGTATCTATAATGGACAATTATGTTTTTTTATTCTTATTTTTGTATTTATGTTGGATATAAAAAGTCAACAACCATTTACAACCACCATATTGAAAATAAATTAAATAGTATAAGCATAAGATGTGGTTTCTATATATTTTTATTGCCATATTTATTGTTTATTATAGCAAATTCATGTTGTATTGTATCAAAATATGTTTTATGTTAACATTTGAATTACTAAGCATTAATTGAGATATCAAAAAGTTGGTGACTTAAATAGTAAAGATTTATTTTAAATTATATTTTATTTAACAAAAAATGAAGATATTAAAAAATATTCAAACCTCAAAATTTTTATTGTTTGAAAAAATAAAAAATCAAATAAATATATACTTACTTTGATGGAACTTCTAAGGACAATTCCAACAAAATAACTTTGTGCAACATCTATGAGTTCTGTAATCACACTTTTGGTGTTGGCATTACCAACTTTGATGGAATTCCACGCCTTAACTATTGAAACTATCATGGCCTTCACCTATTCCACTCCATCCTTTATTTTTATTATCATATAAACTTATATCAATCATTCTTTTTACATTCTCCTTTATATAAGTATTAATATAGGAAAGGCATGGAAATTATAAAAGAGTCTTTTGCTAGAGCCTAGTCAGAATTAAGGAAAATTTAATAATCCATACTTATCTAAAAGTATAGAAACCTCTATCAATTTTACTAATTCTTAAAATATTAATGATAAAATGTTGGGTAATATTATGTTTTAATATAAGATTCATATATTTTGTATTAGAGTAAAAAATTGTGAAACCATTTCATGGAAAGTGTATAGATCAAAATGTGCTATCATTCTCTATATTTAATATTTTAAATTTAATTGAATAAAATCCATATATTATAATAGTTGGATAATATAAATTAATAAAATCTTTGGAAAAATTAAATATTAATAAAACATAATAATTGTAATTTTAGTAAACAATTATATTAAAACTTTGTCTTGTAATCTTTGAATAATAAAAATTAAAAAATTAACATTGTTATTACATTATCATTATTTTTATTAGTGAATAATTATGTTATAATGTTATTATTATAATATATGAAAAATACATAAATATTCAAATCACAATCATTTGACTCATCATATTTAAATATTTTTGTTTCTAAATACTTTAATCAAAATATTGTATCTTTCTAGACAACAAACAATTTACCTTGAAGAATAGTTAAACATTATATGACATTAATCGTTATAACTTTTTGCAATCACAATCCAAATTAAACGCTTTCATAAAAGTAAATTTAAATATTATATGGAAGTTGTAAATTATAATGAGTGATACATATCAAATTCCACTTAAAAATAGAGAAATCATTAACAATGTTAGTCATTAGCATACTTATAATACATTTTATAAATCAAACAAAAACAAAAACCACACCATTATATGAAAAACATAATATACATGAGAAATATACATCGTAATATACATGTCAAACATACATATCAACAAAATCTGCAATAAATATGCCATATACAGATCTCAGGTCAAATACAAAACAATATATATACATGTCAATCAGTACCACTACTAGCTATGTCCACCACCAGATCCAGGTGCATCATTGTCTCTGCTATCAGAGGTAGAACTATATAAAAAAAAATGTCGACAAAAGTGAAATATCAAATGTCTCTCTATCAATATCATAAAGATGTGCAATAATACTTGATGTGAACATAGTGTCAAAAGAATCAAAAGATTGTGACACATGTGGAGGAAGACTCGAAGGAGGAGGGAGATCAGTGCATGATAACACATGTGGACTAGGAGAAAGACAAATATGCATGGATGGTGACACAAGTGGAGGAGGAGGAGGATTAGTATAATATGGTGACACATGTGGAGGAGGAGGAGGATCGAACGTGGATGTAGGTTTAGAAACATGTGGAGGGGAAGCAAGAGGAGGGAGAGGACGAGGAGGAGGAGGAGGAGGATAGGGAGGAGGATCATATGTGAATGTAGGTTTATATGCATGTGTAGGGAATTAGTAGGAGTAGGAGGAGGAGGACCTTGTGGTAGAACAAATGATGTGGATGGATCAGTTGATGAGATAGATGTAGTGGGAGCTTGAGAAGAACCCCTCAATGTCTCGATGAGGTTGAATACACAAAAAATATGAAACATCAACATTGTCAGGTCACAAGGAAAAATACGCCATATAGTAGAGAGATATTCTACCTATAATATGTCTCTAATAGGTGTGGGTACCACTCCATTACTAGTCATGACATGACATAGTTCATCTTCCACCTTTAGCTGGATTCTCTGATTTGACCTGCATGGTACTCGGGGTCTCTATGTTGGAGGCTATTCATCTACCTCCTCCATAACCTCATATTCATGTTGGGAAGGCTCATCCACAACATATGTGTTATCACCAAAAAAGTGATTAGAAAAATACAGACGATGGATGAAAAAAAAAGCAACAGAGGTACAACATACTACCAATAATTATAGGAAGATGACATTCAATTTGGAAATATAACCAAAAAATATGTAAAAAGGTCCTGGAAATCCATGCATATTCAGTAAAGGCAGTGCACGCACAACTGTGTGATATAACATAATGTACGATGCACATAGTGCGCGCCCTACGTAACTGGAAATCTACAAACATGCTCGGATGCAAACATGATACATTAATGATTTGGATCGGGCCTCAACTACTTCTGGGATGGAGTGGATCTTTACCATACCTCAAAATATCCCTAAAATTCCACCTTGGGATCACTGAAACGATGGGAGGTACCTTCAAAGACCTCCCCATTGACATTGGAAACTAGTTGTAAAATATGTTTCCATCCTCCTATAAATAGAGGATCATGGTATGAAAAGAAATAAATAAATCCATAGAATTTTTATTCTTTTCAAATTCTCTTGGATAAAACCATCTTTCCCTTGAGCCATAGGTTGAGAAAGTGTAGCATTGTGCAAGATTTACACCTCTTATGAAGCTAAGCCTTGGGAATTTTTCATCACTCACCATTGCAGAGTGATAGCTCTAGGTTTTGAGGGATCAAAGAGCCCTCCCTTAGGAGGAATACATGATTCATAGTCCCATATTTATCCTCTTGGTGCACTCAATTAGAAGATTCAATTCTATTGGGTAGCCATTCCATGTGTTCAATTTCATGCATCATTTTCTTATAGTTGTTTAGTTTAGCTTCCATTGTTTGTCATTCCTATCTTTCTTTGTATTTTGTTTTCTAATTTGCAAGTTCACTAACTTGATAACCAATATTATTTTTTTCTTTGTTGGGTTACCAAGGTAGTTAAAGGACTCTCTTTTTCTCACTTTTGTGACAAAATAACCCAAACAGTTTGGCAACCATATCGGGGAGTTAAATCACAATTCTTCCTCAAGTAACCTCATAGAGATGTTATTCTCACTCTCTCTTGTTTACAGGACCAAGAATCAGCCTAGCCTTATCCTTATACAACATAATTTATCCTATTGTTGGGAGAGGTTGTTCAAAATTTTCATCCCACCAACTCTCTGCATGCGCACATGTTCGACCCTAACAAATGTGTGGTTTGTGTGGTCCCTCACTCTATCATAACTATCTAAAATCACACTTTTCACGTTGTGCACGAATGTTATCTATCGAACCGTGCATTGGTCTTATTTTTATTCAAAATTGTAAGCCTTGAGAAGCACATTTCCACCAAGTAGTGTAGATTTACTTTATGCACTTTGTAAAAGCCATCAAAATCACGCTTGGAATTCATTCTTGCATAGATAACTTAGGCCACACATGGACATTTAGGGAGACTAAAAATAACCTTTTCATCTTTTACTTCCTTACTTTCCACATGAATGGATTAAAGTTTAGCATTTGAATTTCATTAAAAGCTTTTATTTTACAAAGACATCACATTAATTTGGAACTAGAAGGATATTTAGAAAATCTTAGAGTATTCTCTTTCCTTGTACCCTTGTGTGATATTATAAATTAGAAAAAGAGATTGCATGAAGAAACCTTCATCTCTCTTTTAATCAACCATTTTAGGAGAGGCCAATACCTCTTAGCTTGTTTTTTGAAACTTAATCTCAAAATAATTGTAAGGTGTTAGACATATTATCATTGATGTGTTGTCATTGATGTCAACAGTCGATGTCATTATGATGTGATGATGAGTTGTTATGAACAACATGTAGAAGAAACATTATCGATATTTTGATGTATTTTCATTGATGTCAAAATACAATGTCATTATGAGCTGATGATGAGTTGTTATGAACAACATGAAGAAACACCATCTGAATCAAATTCCCAATAGTTCAATGATATCGATCAATTAGAATCCAAGTACAAAACCAAAAATATCAGAAGGGAAAGTGCATTGTAGTGATGATGAGTTGTTTTGAACAACATGCAGAGGAATATACCAAAACCCTCAGAAGGAAAAGTGCATAGCAGAAACGCGATTAGGATTGAAAATACCCATAGTAAAAATACAAAAGAATTGAGGAAGAATATTGTCCATTGATCTAGATTTCGAGACAAACCAAGATCGTCATATATGGAAGTTACTCGAGGTTTAATCGAGGAATCTCATTTTGGGAGAATTGAGAAGTGGGGAAAATAAATAAATCAAAGCCCCGAACTCTGAAATGAATCTATACCATTGATCTAGAATTGATCACAGTCGTTGGATCAAGGATTCATGAGGTCTTGAAATAGCCGAATTCCCGACAACCGTTGGATCATTTTAGGCTTTTCACGTCAAAGAAGGATCGTTAGATGAAGTCAATATACTCAATGTTTATTCGAAAAATCTCACTTTGGGAGAATTCAGAATTAGGAATGAATAACCCAAAGTCCTGAATTCCGAAATGAATATAAACTATTGATCTAGAAATGATCACAGTTGTTGGATCAAGCATACACGATACCTCGAAATAGCTGAATTCTCGATGATCGTTGGATCGTGTTAATATTTTCACGTTAAAAATGGATCGTTAGATGAAATAAAGTTACTCAAGGTTTATTTGGGGAATCTCACTCTGGGAGAATTGAGAATTGGGAACGAATAACCCAAAGTCCTAAAGGATGAAATAAATCTGTATTTTTGATCTAAGATCCGATCACAATCGTTGGATCAAGGATTCATATGAACCTATGACTAGGAGGAGGACATGTTCCACTTCAGGAGATCCACAAAAAACAAGGACACATGGCACAATCATATGGTGACAAGTGTCAAGGTCTAGTTGGCACTTTCGGTTATGTAAGTAACAAATCTAGATGAAACATGGAAGCCACTTGTTGGCTTATTCATATATCTTGTCCGAGTTTGTATCTTCAACTTGAGTGACCCAGGGTTCATGTATGTTCGGGGTTCCAACAAATCCTCTAAAACTATTGACCATCCTCGTAAACCAGAAGGAAACACAACGCACAGGGTGCACCGTGTCATCTCATTCGAGATAGTCTTAATGGGTGGCTACAATAATCATGTTTTTGTAGCCTAGGATTGAGTGGGGGATCTGAGAACTGTACGCTGAGAGTTCTATTTTAACTTATTAATGCAATACACTGTCATTTATGATTACGCAGGAAATATACCAAGTCATTCATTTATCATATCAACAACTACTGAAGACAATAAAGAAACACAGGTATTCAATCACATAACATAGGTTTTACCATGGTTCACCCCCCTGGGATACGTCCACAAAGATATGGCTCTTATCTCTTTTATTATAGTAGTTCTGAAACTACAGTGTCACTCACTTTACAACTCATCTCAGATGGGTTGAGATCTATTATGAGGCGGGCTAGATCACGCCAGGATCCTCAGCCTACAATCTAACCCTTAATATATACCCTCCTTAGTCATATCTAGCTCAACATCTTACAAAATTAGGTCATATAATAGAATATTACATCACATCTTCTTCCTCACATCTGTCTCTCTCTATGAGACCTAGGTATCTATATTTATATGTTTATGGCTCGCCATCCATTACAATGTGTTGCAAAAACCATAACCCTAACATCATTAGGTCTTCCATGCATGCGCATGTGATTCTCTTCCTTCCAGTTGTCGCTTCCCTTGTGGATGCCTTATTTCCCAAAACCGCCTTTATTTTCTCTTTGGCCTAATTCCAACAAGCCCCCAACACTGACATGTGGCTCTTCCTGAGCCACCTAACCTTTGTGTGCTTCATCGATCTCCCTGGTGATCACCTGGAACTTCTGCTCGAGCTCCGCTACTTGTGTTTGAGCCTACACGGTCTTCTCCTTGAGTGTGTCTACTGTCTGGACTGCAATCTTGTCACTGATCAACCCTGTGCACTCTTCCTGGGTCTGTGCCATATATGTCTTGGCTTCCTCTTTCTGTGCAATGACTTCTACCACTCTCTCTTGAAGAGGTTCAATTTGATCCTGACGCTCCTTTTTCTGCATTTACGCAGTGGTGAGTTCTTCCTATAGTTTCTTAATATCATGTGCCCCTTTAACGTGCTACGTGATGGACATTGTCTTTTGCCTCTGCTTGAGGTCCTGGATAGATGTGCTTATCCTTTATTATTCCTTGTTCCACCACTGGATTTGGTGATCCTCTTCTAGCTTCGTCCAAAGTTGTGTTTCTTTATCAAACAATTCATCTGTTGCACTGTTGTCTGGACTGCAATCTTGTCATTGATCAACCCTGTGCACTCTTCCTGGGTCTGTGCCATATATGTATTGGCTTCCTCTTTCTGTGCAATGACTTCTACCACTCTCTCTTGAAGAGGTTCAATTTGATCCTCACGCTCCTTTTTCTGCATTTACGCAGTGGTGAGTTCTTCCTATAGTTTCTTAATATCATGTGCCCATTTAACGTGCTACGTGATGGACACTGTCTTTTGCCTCTGCTTGAGGTCCTGGATAGATGTGCTTATCCTTTATTATTCCTTGTTCCACCACTGGATTTGGTGATCCTCTTCTAGTTTCGTCCAAAGTTTTGTTTCTTTATCAAACAATTCATCTGTTGCACTGCTCTGTCACTCCATCTCTTGTAGATGTTATTTTTCCTCCTGCTTCATTTGCTCCCTTACCTATAGTGGAGTGGTAGGTGTGATCTACTCACAAAGATTCTCGATCTCCTTCTGATATTGATCGATTTCCTGTGCAATCTAATCAATCTTCTCTACTGCTGTGAGTTCATCCCTTTGCACGGTCTTTACAATCTTCTCATAAGTTCCAACATATTTTTGTTCCAATCTGTTCACGTGCTCCCTCTCCTCTTGGGTCTCGATCTTGGCTTGCTCATATATCAATTCCAGCGCGTCCCATTTATCCTTTTCCTGTTGTAATTTGGTTGTGTATGTGCGTGCACAAGACAATACTTCTTGGGTAATGCTAACCTATAATTTGTGTAGAGATTTGGATGGTATCCGCGGCAATACCAATTGGAGTTGAGCTAAGTCCTTTAGGGGTGTCTGCCCCACGATCTCATCCATGCGCAACATGCTGGTTGTAATGTGGAATGTTGCACTCGGTTGCGGTATTGTGTGGACTTTGTCTCGCTCACTTGATTTTTCTTCTCCTGTCTGTGATGTTGACGACCTTGTTTCTATGATGATGCCCACTTCTTGCGCTTCCTCGATCTACTTGAGGAACTGTCGCATGTCTGCCAGCTCCTCTTGAATTTTGTCCTTGTGGTGCACAACATTCTCAAAATCCTCATATGTATGATCCTGAACCATTTGGGCTATCATTTCTGCATCATCCTTCATGATCATGTATTCTGAAGGTGTTTTATGCACCTTCATCTTCTTACGTGCACCCCGCATCAGAGTAGTTTTACTCTTAGTCAGGCATGGCTCTTGTGGATTGGGACTTGGTGTAGTCCCCTACACTGCCTCAACCTGTTTCTATTGTACTTGGGCCGCCTGCGTATTATTCTTCTTCCCCTTATGGGTCCCTGTCTTAATTGTCCCTTCTTTTGTCTGTTTTGTTTTGGTCCGGACCGTCCTTGGTTTGTTGGTCACTGGGACTTCCTGAGGCTATGTTTCTTCTTGCCCTTCCTCCTGTTCCGTTGTCCTTACAAGTATGTCTTGGGTGAGGACTGGAATCTTCCATTCATCTTCCCAATCCCTGATAACCATTTCAATTTCTCCCTCCATTATGCAGTAGCAAAATTGTAGCCACTGCTTGTTGGGGTCCTTCCACGCTTGTATCCACATTGCATGTCAAGTGGCCTTGAAGTTAGCAATGTCCCGATAGTACGCGGTAGCCTATGGTGTTATTCTCTAGAGGTTGGTGATGGCTTCCTGTAGATCACGTAGATATCCTTTGAATATGGATGCGTTCATATTTTTATTCCTGGCATCTGACGCAACGACAAGTGATAAATATCTCGCTCCATGATTAGGTTTGGGTTTGGTGGTGAAAAATACACATTTTAGTTCCTTCCATCCCATAATGGCTATCATCATGAGCATCCATGAGTAATAAAATTATTTTCCTAGATCCTAGGCATGCTTGCAGTCATCCAGAAACAAATTCAAAAGATAGGGTGCCCATCTAACTATGGTTCCCTCGACACATTGTGCTGCAACTATGACAACCCCAGTCGAGACTTCCTCCTTGCGACATTTTCTTAGCAGCTTGCAGGCCATGATTTTTGCGGCCATTTGTGTCGCGGCATCATTGATCCTTTTGATGATGATTCCTCACGTCCCCCTGTCAGTGTCATATTTCTTTTTCATCTCTTCCGTGAGTGCTTTGTCATTTTTTTTGTCGTCGAGAAATTGCATGGGGTCCATGCCCCGATATGGTAGCCCTTTAATGTGCGCAATGAGCTCTACATCTATCGAGATGAGATTGTCCAACCATATATCCCTGCCATGTGTGACCGCCATCAATTGTTTGATGCTATTGCTTGCATACTTTCCTTTGCCAATGTGTGGTATCTCTAGCAGACCTAAAATCCCTGTTTTTTCCACTCCTACTGCCCACTAGAGTGGTTCATTAACCTGTTCCCCAAATGCATCGAGATCCACATTTTGTAGGTAGACTTTCTTTGTGAACTCTGGGAACTTTTTTGTGTCCATTACATCATGGTCTGAGTATTTTAGCTTCTCGACATAACCTAGCAAGTCTGATTTCACCCGTACCCCTTCTGGTATACGTGGAAAAACAATGGTTGTGATGGGTTGCTTGCATGGTGACGTAGGTACATGTTGCTTGTCCTTTTTTAGTAGTGGCTGACTCAAGGTTCCAACCTCCATTAGTTGTCTTCGGCATATTGTTCTAGCCATCCCGTGACATCTTCCACTACTCCTTCTCGTGGGTGGTCTGACATGGTTGTTTGATTTTATTCTAGTTCGACTGTTGCTTCCTTATTTGTAGTCGTCCCATTGACTCTCAGAGCTCATTTAGGGTTCTCTGGTTGCGCTAGGCTGCATGTGCCCTGGTTCCATTGCTCATGTTCCTCTATTGACATATCCATGCTCATGCCCTCAGGTGCTGGTTGTTGGGTTTCTTCTACCATGGGTGTGGGGTTCATTGGTGTTGTATTTGGTGATGGGATTTTTTCAACATTGATGACCTCTGGAGGTTGTTGTTCGATTTCCTGCGATTGTACCTGTGCCCTGGTTCTTAATATGGATTGTTTGGCAATCTGGCTTGGTTATGCTTTCTTGGGTGGTTCCATGGTGGTTAATGTCGATCGTTCACTGAGTTCAATGATCTTTGTAACCTCTCTGAACTTTTCTTTGTGCTCCGTAGGCTCTATCACTCTCTGTCTTTTAAAGTCTCACAATAAGTTGTTTTCTCCCACGTCTGTGCTTTGTATGGGAATCGTATGAAGATTGTCAAAGACACTACCTTTATTATGGATTCAATGATCCTTTGGTTCCTTCATACTTTCCATTACTCTCCTTCGCTATCTCTAGTTGGTGTGATTAATGCATCGTCCCGTCGGTCCTTTCCGGCATTCAATTCTGCATGCCTTCATCGTTTAGTACTGCTTTTGTTGTATTTACTTTTCCCGCTTGTTTCCATTTTGACCTGGTTGTTGGCCTTGTCTTCGTCGGGATTTTATTCCTAAGTGTGTGTGCCCCTTCTCCTTTCGGTGCACTATACCTTTGTTGGTATCATTTAATATCTTGTGTTTTTTTTTTTTTTTTACTGCACGGTGACTTTCAAGTTGTGGGTGGTCAACTGTCCTTGTACAACTTCAGTCACCTCCTATTGATCATCCCTCTAAGTTCTACTCCTGCTAAGTCTTTCAACTGTACAAATCCCCCATTTGTGACATTTTTTACTTCATACGATCCTAACCAGTGCATTCGAAGTTTTCCTGGGTGCTGAATGGATTTGTTTTCATACATCAACACTAAATCTCCTTCCTTGAAATTTTTATTCTTGATGTGTCTGTCATTCCAAGATTTGTCCCTTGCTTTATGAACTTGTTGGTGGAACCCTGCTAGGATCCGATCTTTCTCCATGGTCATCAACTGATTTAGTATCTCATGTACTATGCCTCATTCCATCATGTTCGTAATTGCTGCTACACACAAACCGAGTACCAAAAATTCTAATGGCACCACTGCTTCTTGGCCATATACCAGTTTAAATGGCATGTTCCCTGTCAACTTCTTACACGTGTTCCTATACACCCACAACACTGCTGGTATTTTAAGGTCCCAATCATCCCTGTTGACATTACAGATCTTTGTCATTGCATTCTGAAGGATTTTGTTAAATGCTTCTACTGTGCCATTTGCTTGTGGGTGATATGGTGTGCTCTTCTGATGATGGACTTCAAAATCTTCATTCATAGTGTTGATAGTGTTTTTAATGAAGTGTGTGCCTTGGTCGCTCATCAAAACTCTTGGGAACCCAAATCTAGTGATTACTTGTTCAAATAGAAAGTGTGTTGTTTTTTCTGCACCACAATCCTTCACTGGTGTTGCTTCTGCCCATCTTGTCAGGTATTCTATTGTGGTGATAATGTACCTTTCTCCTGTTCTTTTGTTGGTGGGTTTATTGGTCCCACAAAGTCTATTTCCCATTTATCGAATTCTTGCAACTTTACCTGTGGTTGTAATGGCATCTCGTCCCTTCTATTGGGTTTACCAACCCTTTGACAAACATCACATCTTTGGCAGTACTCCTTCGAGTCATTATGAATGGTCAGCCACCATAGTCCTAAGTGCAATACCTTCTGCGTGGTAGATTTTCCTGTGTAATGTCCTCTTGTTATTCCCTCATGGTATTCTGCTAAAACTCTTGGTATTTCATGTTCTAACACATATCTTCACAAGATGCTATATGCACCCATTTTGTATAAGTGTCCTATGCTTAGTTGATAGTCTGCAGCCCAGACAACCAAGATTTTCTTCTACGCGGTGTTATATTCCTACAGCACAGTGCCTGTGCTCAAGTACTGAATGATATATGAAAAGTATTCATTAGCGATATGGACTAAAAATAATTGTGTGTCCGAGAAGTTGTCCTCTAAATTCGTCGGTTCTTCTCCATTTGTGACCCTTGATAGGTGGTCAGGTCCTGCATTCAATTTCCCTGGCTTGACTATTATTTCAAAATCAAATTCTTGAAATAGTAGTAACCATTGAAATATTCTCCCCCCTAACACTAGCTTGTTGACTAGGTATTTAAGGGCTGAGTGATTTGTAAACATCTTAAAATGTTTTTCCAATAAGTAATGTCTAAACTTCTGCAGTGCGTAGACCATAGTTAGGACTTCCCCCTATGTGGTGTTATAGTTCTGTTCTGATTCTGATATCTTTCTTCTCGCAAATGCTATAGGGTGATCCAAATATTTTGCTCATGACTATGCCAAGATATCTCCAAGTGATATGGATGATGTATCTACATGTACGTGGAATGTCTTTTCCCAGACTGGAAATACTAGTATTGGCGCGATGACCATCTTTTCTTTCAGCATATCCAAACCATGTTGAAAATCGTCGTTCTACTGAAACTTTGTATCTTTTCGTAAAAGTTTCTCCATTGGTGCAGTAATATGCACGTACCCTTTGATAAACTTTATGTAGTATCCCATGTGTCCCAATGTCACTCTTAGTTGACAGACTATTTTTGGTGATGGAAAGTTAACAATTACTGCAATCTTTGCAGGATCTACTAGTAAACCTTGTTTGCATACTATATGGCCCAATAGTATCCCAAACGGTGTTCTGAATATACATTTTTTTATGTTGAATGATATCTGGAACTACATACATCTTTCTAGCATTAGACATAAGACCTCTACATGGTCTTTCAACAAACTATATACTTTCCAATCATCCAAGTATACCTCTAGAAACTGGTGGATGAATTCCTTAAACAAGATGATGACTACTTTGGAAAATATTGTTGGTGCATTCTTCAGTCCAAATGACATGACTATGTACTAGTAGGATCCCCATTCTGTAGCAAATGCGGTCTTGTATCTGTCTTCCTGGACTATCTTGATCTGGTGGTAGCCTAAGAATCCATCAGTGAATGAGTAAACTTAGTGTCCTACGTTCTCCAACACTTCATCCATGAAAGGTGTAGGGAACAGGGTCATGTAGGAATGCATCATTCAACTTCCTCAAGTCGATGCATATCCTTATCCCTCCTTTTTTTTTCTCCTGAACTACCATTGGGCTTATCCATTCTGATTCTTCCACTGGTTCTATGATTCCAACTTCGAGCATCCTGTCTATCTCATCTTTGAATTTTTGCTTATATATCGGGTTCAATCTGTATGGTCACTATCTGATCAGTCTCGCTTCAGCTCTGAGATGTATCTTCATTTCTCTTAGCTCTCCTTCTATACCCTTCATCTTTGTAAATTTTGTGGGAAACAGGTCGTTGTATTCGCCCAATAATTTTGTTATGCTTTCTATTGTTTGCTCATCCTAGTAATCTCCAATGCTGGCCATTTTGGGATTCTCAACTGTCCCAATGTTGAATTTCTTCACCTTGATCAGTGCAACAATGAATTCTGATTCTAGAGGTGGAACCTCCACTTCTCTTTCACCTTCCTCTTCCTTGATCTAAATGTCGCACAGATCATCTTCATCTGGTGCTTCCTCTTGCACATGGTAACATGAAAACAATTCTTTGACTGTATGTTTGTTCCATTGTTGTTATTATTTTATGAGATCGAATTTTGGTTCCTTGATGAATATCACCCCTCTTATCTGTTTAAGAGTTGCATCTATGTTTGGGTTCTCATGCTCGAATGAAAAAGTGACTGTAAAATTCGGTTGCAATACCATCCAGGTCTCAGTTCCTTTGCATAGTTCCTGGTTTGTATACCATTTCGCTGGCATGCCCTCTAGAGTGTGTATGAAATGATGAGGCCATTCCTCTAGAGTTTTCATTTTCCACATCATTCAACACTTCTCCAAGTGTTCTGTTGATGCCTCATGTCCATCATAATTTTGTTTCTTGTTGTTTTTCTATTCTGCATCGAACCTTATGCGCAGTAACCGCTTACATTGGTACAAATCTATGATTGTCTCTTTATGTGTGCCCCGCCATCTTGCAGGTGTGGCCTTTAGTTCTATATCAAGTGATAAGAGTCTTTGATTCTCTAAAACTTCTTCTTCGTACTATGCCAAGAATACTTCTAGATCATTTAATCCGTGGAAACTGGGTGGTTCCCTTATCTCTGTGCCTACCCATCTTACTGTGTGGTCTATTCGTGCACATCTTCTCATGGAAATTTCATGTAGCCTTTGTTGCCATTTCTCTAAACTGATATTTGAGTCTGTCACACATGAAGTAATTCTCTACCAACTGAGTATCCCATCTACAGTTGGGTTCACGTAATCCTCATCGTGCACAGTTGTTATGTACAACTGATTGATTTCATCTAAGTCTAATCAAGTGGGTTCTACAAACCTTTCCCCTTATGATGGGTCTAATGGCGCGATGACCCTGTATTCACCTGACTCAAATGCCATTTTTCATGTCTTCAAATTGATTATGGCCTGGTTGTCAAACGCCCAATCCAAACCAAGCAACGCTGGATATGGTTTTGTGTCATCCACTATTTCAATCACTTTAAATTCTTCTTTAGGGCACACTCCATCCAGGTCTACTGTCACTCCTTTCGGTCTACCAATTGGTAGGACTCTGTGTTGGTTTTCTAGTTTTAGTTGCACAGGTGAATATCCTAATGTGGGCTCTCCCATACATTTCCATGTCTTCTTTGGTAATACATTAACTTCAGATCCTAAATCTAGTATGATATATCCCATGTTGAAATCTCTAATGTTGGCATTCAATCTGAACTCCCTACTTGTTCTTCTCATTGTATGTAGGTGATTGACTATTTTTTGTTCTATTTTTCCTTTTGTCTCTATAATACATCTTTCTAATATGTTTTGCAATATTTTTATAGATGATGGATCATTCAATACTTTTACACGTGATTGAAAAAATCCTTTGATTGTACTTACTAGTCCCATGGGTTACATTTCGTTGGTATGATCCAATAATGGAGGCATGTCATACTATGGTACTTCCTTTCTTTGTTTCACAGTTGAAGTCGACATAATGTCGTCCTTCTGAAATTCTTGTCTGGCTTTCTTAAATATCTCCTTCTCATTTTGCGCATCAAACTGGTTCCTTGGTTCGGCGTTCTTCTTCACCCACTAGTGTTGTACTGGCTCTTGTCGAACTATGTCATTTGTTGTTTTATCTCCTCTGCGGGTAAATATGTTGATGTTCCATCCTTCTTCCCTCACTTCAGATGAAATCCACTGAACATTCTAGTTGTTCTGGTTCATCTTTTCTTATATCTTTACTAATAGTATCAGACATTCTTCCATATTATGGTCTGATGCACGACAATACATAAAAGTTGTTGATGGAAGTGGACATTCTCTTGCATAATCTCCTAGTTGTTGACAATTGTGACATAACAATGGTACTCTACCTCTTCCAAAACATCCTCTCGCTCGTCCCCCACCTCTGTATCCCTCTCGATATCCTCTCAGCCAGTTATACTAAGGTGCCTGATTTTACTGCGCAATATTGTACTGAGGTTGTGTTTTGTTGTATAGTGGCTGCATGATATTATATGGTTGTTGCACAGTATTATATTTTTGTTGCACAATGTTGTATGGGGATGGAACTTGGTTAAATTGTGGTGCAGCTTTCCCAGTCATCATTTTTGCCTGCACTCTATATGCATCTGATGTCCTCTCTCGCATCAAATCCATAGTTCTACAATCTTTGTCATCATGGCCCACTGACTTGCAAAAGTTGCAATATGAACTCTTTGGGACTGTTTGGTATTTATGCATCATTGGGTAGTGATATGGATCATGGCACAGTTTATTATAGATTTCTCACCATAGTCCTCCTGTTGGTAACGGATTTGACATTCCTTCTGCCATATACTGCGTGAATGTTGGAAATTTGTTCTTGTGGTGTCCTTTTGTCCTGCATGTAGTACACCAAACGACTTCTCGTTTGTCCTTAATTTTATTCTAGTTTATATGGAACGTTAAGTTCTTCAAATCCTCCTTATGTTCTTCAATGGCTGGATCCATCTGCTGATATTGGTTTTCTTCCAGTTGCAGGGCTTCCTACAGATCCTCTGCCTACCTCTAAAACTTTTGTTGTCACAATGGGTATTTTAAGTGTGGTATAAGTGAATTGATGAACAGGTGCCTATGATGCATATCGGTCATGAGATATTTCAACTTTCCCTTCATTCGCTTGAATCTATGGTCAATATCCCATATGGATTCTCCCAGTTTTTGTCTAATTTTGATTATCTCGTTCATGTATTGATCTTCTGAACTTGGGTTATGGAACTCGTTTATTAGCAATTTATTGATGTCTGCAATTATTCTAGTTGTCCCTAGTGGATTGTTTGTAGCTAAACTCATATACCAATCTAGTGTGTGATCCCTTAGTGCAATCGCTAGATATGTCAGTTTAGTATCTTCGTTTGTGATTTTTTTTCCTTCCCAAATATTATCACAGATGAATAAATGTTTTTCTAGGTCCTCCGACACTTCTCCTTTAAATTCTGGTAACCTGATGGTGGGATTGTGTCCTGCCATTCTGAACATTGAACTACTACCTCTACGCGGTGTAGATACTTTACTAGTGTTTCCCTAACTGGCTCCTCCAGTTGTTGTTCCTTTTGTAGATGTACTTCCTTCTGTCTTTCTTCGCCTAAAATATGGTTGTCTAAACGGTGGTATTCTCTTTAGTGTATTAGTCACACATGGGTTTATGGGTTCCACACTAACATTAATATGGATAGGAATGCTTCCTTCTCTTCCCATTCTTGGACCTCTCATATTCATCTCATATGTTGTGTGCATGATTTCCTCAATCTACTCCACGGCCCGAATATCCTCTACCTCTTCCTCATCACTCACCAAGACTTCCCTCGCTGCTACGACTCTCTTCTTGGTATTCAAATTGTATTGGTAGGGTACTCTGCTATGCGTCTTTCGAGTTGTCGCCATGATCCGCTTGAACTAGTCATCATCCATCATGATTGGGTCCAAGGGCTTCTCCTTCTTTCCCTTATCCTTTCCTCCTTCCATTTCTCCTCTTTCGGTCAATGCTTCCCCCCTTCCCCCATGCCCACAGGGAAGTTTAGTTGTCTGACTCCATCATCATTACCTCTTTGTTGTATAGCAGTTTATTAATAGAAGTATATATAAATCTAATGTACCTTCCTCAAGGTCTGTGTAGAAACTCTTGATCTGATGTGTTGTATGACTTCATTGTATCTACTGCAAACTCTGTTATAAATCCTGCCACAATACCGCCAAGCCAAAAACCTATTGCACGGGTGAATTTGTTGTTCACCTTCTGTAACTAATCAATATGTACCGAGATCCAATATAACTTTCGAATATGGTTTGTTGCGTGGTTATTATTCAATCTTAGTATCCACTCTTGCAATAAGTGTGGAAAATCATAGCAAAAGACTTCATGTAAATCAATAAACACATATTTCTCAATATATTTGCAGGGTGTTACTCTAGGGTTTTTGTTATCTTTTTGTGCAAACTCCACCTCTTTTGTCCTTAGCTATATTTCAATCTCTTCTTTTGTGGGATTCCACGGTCTCAACATCTGCTTCTAGTAACTCATTGCTTTCTTCTCTGCTTTAATATTCTCTTTATCCGCCTCCCACAGATCTTACGTATCTTTTAACAGATCTTCAACATATCTCATCTACTCAATCCTCTATTGTTCCTACCAATGACAACGGAACCATTTGTTGGTTTATTCATATATCTTTTCTACATTTGTATCTTTATCTTGAGTGACCTAGGGTTCATGCTTGTTCGGGGTTCCAACAAAGCCTCTAAAACTATCAGCCCTCCTGGTAAACTAGAAGGCAACACAACCTACAGGGTGGATTGTGTCATCTCACCCAAGATAGTCTTAATGGGTGGGTGCAATACTCATGTGTTTGTAGCCTAGGATTGAGTGGCGGATCTGAGAATTGTACGCTAAGAGTTCTATTTTAACTTATTAACGCAATATGTTGTCATTTATGATTACGAAAGAAATATAACAACTCATTCATTTAGCATATCAACAACTACTGAAGAAAATAAAGAAACACACGCATTCAATCACATAACATAGGTTTTACCGTGGTTCACACCCCTGGGCTACATCGACAAAGATCTTGCTCTTAGCTCTTTTATTATAGTAGTTCTGAAACTATAGCATCACGTGCTTTACAACTCATCTCAGATGGGTTGATATCTATTATGAGGCGGACTAGATCGCACCTAGCTCCTCAACTTGTGATCTAACCCTCAATATATACCCTCCTCGGTCCTCTCTATCTCAACAACTTACAAAATTAGGTCATACAACAAAATATTACATCGCATCCTCTTCCTCACATCTCTCTCTCTATGAGACATAGGTATCTATATTTATATGTTTCTAGCTCGCTAGCCATTACAATGTGTTGCAAAAACCCTAACCCTAACATCATTAGGTATTCCATGCATGCGTTCATGCTTCTCTTCCTTCCAGATGTTGCTTCCCTCGTGCATGCCTTCTTTCCCAAAACCACCTTTCTTTTCGCTTTGGCCTACTTCTAACACCACTCGACCAGTTCCAAGTCAGCAGTGATGTCAACAAGTTACGTCACTTCGGGAGTTTGTCCTTTGGGGGAAATCAACAACTACCCAAAGCACCGAAGGCTGAAGTCAATTATAATTGTTGATATAAGATCCTCCGAATTCTCACATGACTGTTAGATCAAATCCTAAGTGGAAATATGACGTAAGCACTCCCATGTTGACCACTTCGACACTGACCAACTCCGGTGGAAATTGGAGCAACAATTACCTGGACCTCTGAACCCCCAAACTCTCGAAGTCCCGAAGTAAATAATGGTCGTTCATCTCAAAATTTGATTAATTCCTAACCGTTGGATTAAGAAGTGGAAGGATAGAGTAAGCATAAATCACGAAGTAATGCTAATTGGTGATCTAATTCGGGAGCATTCTCGATCGTCGATCAAGTACAATGGAAGGATAGAGTAAACGTAAATCATGAAGTAACGTTAATCATTGATCTAATTCAAGATAATTCTTGATCGTTGATCAAGTACAGTGGAAGGATAGAGTAAAGCGTAAATCATGAAGTAACGCTAACCATTGATCTACTTCGGAAGCATTCTCAAACATTGATCAAGCATAGAGGAAGGATAGCGTAAGTGGAGGTGTTAACCGAAAGCAAGCGGTCACCGTTGCTTTATGACTTATTTAGTAGGTGATCATTCCGAAGTAATTGAACTACTCAAATTTCTCGTAACCCGGAGTCCCGAAGTACCGAAGCTCCGAAAATAAAATCTAGACCGTTGAACTTTATGGACACATGTCAACTCAAGATTAACACTCCAAAAGATATCACTTTAGAGATAACAAGATTATCTGAAAGAAGAGGCATCTCTTAAATTAATAATCCCATGGTTCTGTGCATATGGTCATATGAAAAACATTGTTTGAAGGAAGTGCCTCCGTAGAAATCAATTTCTGCAACAGTTGTAGTGACATGTTTTTAGCTAGAACAAAAAAAAATGAAAAACAAGGGATTTGAAGTCTTTAAATCAAACTAGTAATAATAATAATAATAATAATAGAAATTATTATTATTAATTCAAATGAAGAGGTGTGATGGTTCAAACAAAGGGACATAATGCTTCAAATTCATACATGTTAGGAGACTATATAAACAAAGAAGTAGGGTGAACAAAAAAATGTAGTTGAATTTGTTGGAGTATATATATTTATATATAATGGATTGAATGAAGGTTCATTCTATTAGGTTGGTGCATGTTTACAAGTTGGGTCGTGTATGAGGATTGGATTCCTCATATCTTAGTTGGATCTGAGATCAACAAGATGGGACTTGTTATGAGTGTTAGATTCCTCATTTCTCAGTTGGATTTGAGAACTACAAGCTGGGTCTTGTAACAGAGAGTTGGTTCTCTCATAATTGCTTAAAGATGAAGATTGATCTTATGTATTCATTCAAGTTAAATAAATAAATAAAATATTTGTTCTTTTATATATTGGTTGAGAAATTGAAATAAATATATGTTGTTCAATTAATTTATGAAAAGTGGAAAATTGTCCAAAGTTTTGTGACACTTATTCACCCCCCCTCTCAGTGTCAAGTGTACATTTCAGCAATTGGTATCAGAGCAGATTCCTTCAACACGGTTTAAACACTGGAAGTTATATTCTGAAGAAATGGGTGGACAAATTTCTATCTCTACAAATGAAGATCCCTTATTTGATGGAATAAATTATTCATCATGGATGGAAAATATGAAAAGATATCTGAAGTCAAAAGGATTTGGATTTTTGGATTCGGTAGTAAGTAAGCCCTGACACTTAGCTACTTCAAAGAGAAAAACCAAAACTGCAAAGGAAGCAAGGAGAAATAATACAATAGCCTTAAAATAAATCCAAGATGGATTGTGAGACCAAGTCAAAGAAAATATGAGGTACTACAAATATGCTAAAGAATTATGGCTCCAGCTAGAAAATTATTATCAAAATGAAGCACAAGAATAAGAGAAATCCTATCAATGTAAGGAACAAGACTTAGATAAAGAGGATTCTTGTCAGAATAAAGAACAAAACTCAGAAGAAGAGAATTCTTATTAAGATAAGGAACAAGATAAAGAAAAAGAAAATTGCAATCAGATTGAAGAACATAATGCATAGAAAGACATTTCTAATCAGAATGAAATGAAGGATTAAATTCAATCCTTAGTCATAAATGAAGAAGACAATTTCATCAAATAATTGAGGCATACCTCAGTAATCACTAAAGAAAAATTACATAATCTTAAGACTGATGTTACAATTGCAATAGAAGAGATTCCTATGGAACCATGAAATGGTATACATATTAAATTTCATATGGAGGCTATTGAAAATATTGAGTATACAACTATGTGCACTCTAGAAGAGTTGGAGAAAATTCAATAGAAATATATGTTGCTACTTCAACAATTAGATCAATCAAGCCATGAAGAGTTTGAACGGAGAGTTCAATTAGAAGACAAAGAAAAAGAGATCAGAAGATTGAAGATTGAAGTTGATCGTCTGATAAAGGAAATAGAAGAATTGAAAAAACATGATAACAAAAGAAAAGAAGTACTAAAAGAAACAAAATAATTACTTAACACTCTAAAGACTCATCTTGAGGAAACTAAAGAAAGTGAAGAAGACCTAAAGATCTAGTTAACGAGGAAAGAAAATTCTTACCACATGTTGGAATTGGAAATCATCAACTTCAAAAAGATAAATGAAAGTACTAATGTAGATCTAATGACTCAAATTGAAGAGGCTAAGAAAAAGGAAGAAGACTAGAAGATCAAATTAACAAAAAAGGAAGAATCATGCCAAATGTTGGAATTGGAGGCCATCAACCTCAAAGGGATTCAACTATAAAACAACGAAGAAATCAAAAGATTGAAAACTAAAATTTTTAATCTAACAAAAGATATGGAAGAGTTGAAGACATATGACAAAACTAATAAATGCAAATAAGTCTTGGATAAGATAGAAGAAATAGTCATCAATCTAAAGACTCAACTTGAACATGCTAAGGAAATGGAAGAAGCCCTGAAGATTCCGTTGACCAGGGATGATTTTAAGGATGGAAATTGATTTTAAAATGTAGAAACCTAATCCTTCATATGCCAACTATAAAATGGTTAGCGATATTTTTGTAAAAATATTCAAATTTATAATTATTTTATATAGTTTGTATAAAAGTTTGGCGATTTTTAAGGTAAAATAATTTTATCCTATAGAATTTGGGCAAATCAGTTTTAGAATAGAGAATCTTTCTTTGGGAAAACCTTGGAAAATTATCCCATGAGCGAAATTTAGCCCCTAAAATCATCCCTGTCATTGTCTAAAAAGGAAGCTACATGTCACATGTTGACATCAGAAATAGTCAATCTCAAAAAGATGATTGAAAAGACAAATAAAACTGTCAATTTCTAGAATATCTCATCTATCCTAGATAAGGTTTGGAACAATCAAAGATCGATTGATGACAAAATTGGTCTTGGATACAATAAAAAATAAGACAGTGACAAGTGGAGCACCATCTACAAACATTGGAAAGGATCATCCTTCTAAAAAAGAAAAGGTGCAATTACAAAGCAATTACAAGTCATGAACTTTGTTAAGGAAGGAAGTTATAGAAGTAAAAAGGAAGAAGAAAATCAAAAGAGAGATCTCTTAGGCCAAAATAAATTCAAGAAAGGAAACACCTTCAATGGCTATTGCTTTTCTTGTCGTAACTTTGGTCATAAAGCAATGGACTACAAGAAACTAGAGAAAGGATATAGAGGAAAATCCAAAAACTCAATTAGATGTTGGAGATGCAATTTTTTGGGGCACACAACAAAATTTTTGCATACAATGAAATGTTACAACTTTTATAGGTTTGGGCACAAATCCCAAAGCTGCAGGAGTTCAAAAGGTAAATCCTTAAATAATTCATTCATGTCAGGGAGAAAACCTGATAAAATTTGGAAGAAGAAAGGAGATGAAAAATCTCCAAAAACACAATTAGAAAGAGAAGGTCCAAAAAGAAGAATATATTATAGATATGGAGAATAAAATATGAAGGGAAAATAAAAAAAGATGATATTACACCTGGAAGTGAAGAAATTAAAAATAATAAAATGATGGGTGAAGGTCCTAATAAGGAATGTGAAATTCAATATGAAATAGATCAAGCTCAAGAAAGGGAAGTCCCTATAGAAGAATATGACACAATCCTGATGATGTCATAATCTAAGCATAGAGGGGATTTCGCAGTGCAACATATTAGATATCATTTTTGGGATTAACTGCGTAGTGTAAGTCATTAATCTATGACCCAGAGGCATCTTAGGATGGGTGACCACCTAGGAAGTCCTAGTTACCAGATGCAAGCCCCAGAAGTGATGATTGATGCTATGCGATTAATTTCGTTGGTTTCAATCCCATTTCTTCACCCCTATGAGCATCACCCGATGCAATGAGTGTTGAGTGGACTATTCAAATCATGAAAATTATTGGTCATTTGTGACTAATACTCATGGATATGGGTCATAGATTAATGACTTACACTACATAGTTAATCCCGAAAATGATATCTAATATGTTGCACTGCGAAAGCCCCTCTATGCTTAAATAATAAGAGTGAAGGGAGCTCTAACTGGATAGTTCATAAGGCACAATACTTGCTAAGGTTTTACAAATGGGGTAGCTAGTTAAGTGGGCTTGATTGTGGGGAAAACTCCATAGTTAAGAGTGCTTGAGCCAGATGCATCTTAGGATGGGTGACCACCTGGGAATTCCTGGTTATCGAGTGCAAGCCCCAGAAGTGATGACTGATGCTGTGCGATTAATTTCGTTGGTTTCAATCCCATTTCTTCACCCCTTTGAACATCACTCGATGCAATGAGTGCTGAGTGGACTATTCAAATAATGAGAATTATTGGTCAGTTGTGACTAATAATCATGGATATGGGTCATAGATTAATGACTTACACTACGCAGTTAATCCGAAAATGATATCTAAGATGTCATAATCCTTTATCCAAATAAAGAAAAAACATTGATAGGGGGAGTTGTAGAATACAAGAAGGAGAAAATGGACAAAGGAGAGCATCGCCTTAGGGGGAGTATAACCTCATAGGGAAAAATAAAAGATTATTTTTGTCATTTTTGTAAAAATCAGAGAAGAGAGAAAAGGTAGCAGAGAAGTTCAAGGGGTATCATTAAGAAAAGGTCAATTGATAAAAAAATTTGGTATCAATCCTCAATTGATATTCCTGTGAAATATCAAAGAAGAATAAGAAGCATATCAAAAATATCAGTAAGGTTCATACTCTTGTTCTATTTGACAAAGGAAAGTCAACAAAAACTCAGGAGGAGTATTTTGGTTATCAAATTAGAAAGTAATTAGATTAAGGTTTGAAAGACTTGATCAATACAAATGGGTATCACTACAAGTTGGTATCAAGAAGACTACTTATTTGAACACAAATATCCCAATGGACTGAGATAAACAGTAGAAATGACAGGGGGAGAGACCTTGTTAGGAAGAGATATCCTTTTAGAAACAAAGGGGGAGAGAAGTCAGATCCATAGAGAGCAGATTGATAGGGGGATTCATTCACTTATGGAAGACAGAGCATGAGTGTAGGGGGAGTTACCCGAGTTCATATTTTTTTCAGCAACATACAAACACACATAGATTAATCATAGGGGGATCAACCCTTTGCCATTGATGTTAAAGGGGGAGAGTAAATTCAGAGGAGAAAAACATCATCACAGGGGGAGTTTGTGTATGAAATTGATGTGTTGACCTCAATGACAAAGTGGGAGATTGTTGGACATATTGTCATTGATGGGGAGTTTGTGTATGAAGTTGATGTGTTGCCATCAATAACAAAGGGGGCGATTCTTGGACATATTGTCATTGATGTCAACAGTCGATGTCATTATGATGTGATGATGAGTTGTTATGAACAACATGCAGAAGAAAAACTATCAGGATCTTGATGTGTTGTCATTGATGTCATCAGCTGATGTCATTATGAGGTGACGATGAGTTGTTATGACCAACATGCAGAAACACCATCAGAATCAAATTCCCAACAGTTTAATTATCACGATCAGTTAGAATCCAAGTACAAAACCAAAAATCTTAGAAGGGAAAGTGCATTGTTGTGATGATGAGTTGTTATGAAAAAAATGAAGAGGAATCTACCAAAAATATCTGAAGGGAAAGAGAATTGCAGAAACATGACCGGGATTGAAACTTCCCACATTAAAACTACAAAAGAATCAAGGAATAATACTTTCCATTGATGTAGATTTCAGGACAAACCAGGACCATCAGATCTAGAAGTTACTCCAGGTTTAATCAAGGAATCTCATTTTGGGAGAATTGAGAAGTGGGAAAAGAGAATAACTCAAAGTACCAAAGGAAGAAATGAATATAAACCATTAATCTATAACTAATCACAGTCGTTGGATCAAGGATTCACTAGATCCCGAAATAGTCGAATTCCTGACAATCGTTGGATCGTGTTAGGATTTTCTCATCAAAGAAGGATCGTTAGATGAAGTCAAGATACTCGAGGTTTATTCTAGGAATCTCAGTTCAGGATAATTGAGAATTGGGAACGAATATCCCAAAGTCTCGAAGGTCGAAATGAATCTCAACCATTGATCTAGAACTGATCACATTCATTGGATCAAGAATTCACAAGATCTCAAAATAGTTGAATTCCCGACGACCGTTGGATCGTTTTAAGATTTTCGTGTCAAAAAAGGATCATTAGCTGAAATCAAGTTACTCGAGGTTTATTCAGGGAATCTAACTCCGAGATAATTGAGAATTGGGAACGAATAACCCAATGTCCCGAAGGCCAAAATAAATCTACACCGTTGATCTAATATCTAATCACAATCATTGGATCAAGGATTCATAGGATCATACGACCAAGAAGACATGTGCCATGTCAGGAGATCCACGACAACAAGACCAATTTAGCAAGGAAATGTGGCACAAACATATGGTGAAAAGTGTCAAGGTCCATTTGGAACTTTAGGTTACTTAATTCATGAATGTAGGTGACATGTGGCAGCCACTCGGCCAGTGTCAAGACAGTAGTGGCGTCGGCAAGTTACGTCACTCCAAGAGTTTGTCCTTTGGGGGAGATAAACAAATATCTAAAGTGACGAAGGATGAAGTCAATGATAATCATTGATCTAAGATCCTCTAGATTCTCACATGACCATTAGATCAAAACATAAGTGGAAAGATGATGTAAACACTCCCATGTTGACCACTTCGACACTGACCAACTCCGGTGGAAATTGGAACAACAATTACCCGGACCTTCGAACCCCCGAAGTTCGTAAGTAAATAATGGTCGTCCATATTAACCTTTGATTAAGTCATAGTCATTGGATTAAGAAGTGGTAGGATAGAGTAGGCATAAATCACAAAGTAACGCTAATTGTTGATATAATTCGGGAGCATTCTCGACCGTGAATCAAGTACAGTGGAAGGATAGAGTAAGCGTAAATCATGAATTAACACTAATCATTGATATAATTTGGGAGAATTATCGAACATTGATAAATCACAATGGAATGATAGAGTAAAGCGTAAATCATGAAGTAACGCTAACCATTGATCTACTTCAGGAGTGTTCTCAACCGCTAATCAAGCATAGTGGAAGGATAGTGTAAGTGGAGGTTTTAACTGACAACAAGTGGTCACAACCACTTTATGACTTATTTGGTAGGTGATTATTCAAAGGAATTGAAATACTCAGAGTTCTAGTAACCCAGAGTCTCGGAGTACCGAAGGTCCGAAAATAACATCTGGACCGTTGAAGTTTATGGACACACATCAACTCAATATTAACACTCCAGAAGATATCACTTCGGAGATAACAAGATTGGGTGAAAGAAGAGGCAATGCTTAAGTTAATAATCTCGTCGTTCTACACATATGGTCATATGAAAAACATCGTTTGAAGGAAGAACCTCCGTAGAACTTGATTTCTGCAACATTTGCAGTGACATGTTTTTAGCGTGAACAGAACAAAATGCAAAACAAGGGATTTGAAGTCTTTAAATGAAACTAGTAATAATAATAATAATAAAAATAAAAACGACAACAACAATAATAATAATAATATAAATTATTATTATTAATTCAAATGAAGAGGTGTGATGGTTCAAACAAAGGGACATAATGCTTCAAATTCATACATGTTAGGACACTATATAAATAAAGAAGTAGGGTGAACAAAAAATGTAGTTGAATTTGTAAGAGTATATATATTTATATATAATGGATTGAATAAAGGTTCATTCTATCAGGTTGACACCTTTTTACAAGCCAGGTCTTGTATGAGGATTGGATTCCTCACATCTCAGTTGGATCTAATATCAACTAGCTGCGACTTGTTATGAGGGTTGGATTCCTCATTTCTCAGTTGGATTTGATAACTACAAGCTGGGTCTTGTAACAGAGAGATGGGTCTCTCATAATTGTTTGAATATGAATATTGATATTATGTATTCATTCAAGTTAAATAAATAAATAAAATATTTATTCTTTTATATATTGGTTGAGAAATTGAAATAAATATATGTTGTTCAATTAATTTATGAAAAGTGGAAAATTGTCCAAAGTTTTGTGACACTGATTCACCTCGCCCCCCTCTCAATGTCAAGTGTACATTTCAACATAAGGGCACACACATGCCCATATGTGCACAATATTAGGATAGTTTCAAATTTCTAGAGTAACTCACTTAGGAATTTTAAAGCATTGTAAGGGCCCACACATGCCCACATGTGCACAATATAGGAATAGTTCCAAAGATTTATTAGATTAGATAAAATTCTAGGGAGATTAAAGCTCAAAAGTGAGGACCCACATGTCCACCATGCTAGTTACTTAGGTATTTTTCAATTTTAGCAAGGATTGTTTGTGAAATATAGTAAGTTAGAAGTAAGCAACCATTGTAAAGGACCAAGCGATGTCCACATGCCAAAATTTTCTCACTTAACTTGTTAAAAATTCATCACTCACTATCACTTCTTACACACATCATCACATATTTCAAGAGGTGTTTCTCGGATACTTGAAACCGTACTATGCTATTCTCCTTGTGCCCATAAGCGATTTGGGAGAATCAGAAGGGATTAACTTGTTTGACAAAATATTTTACTCGCACCACTGTTAATAAACAAAGTTGGCCCTTGACTCCAACTTCAAAACCCACTTTCGAATTATAAAAGAAACCATAAAATAACTCCCCATCATCATTTCTCACTTGAAACTTAGAAAGTTGTGAATTAGGATACCAAAATCCTCCCAATAAATAATCCCTACACCATAAGGGAGGGAGACAACCATGAAGGGTCAAAGGATGAGGTCCATTTGTTTTGTGTGTGCCTCCTTGGGTCACCCAACCCTTGGAAAGCATCCAGTCTGTGATCGATATCTGAGGCTAAAAATCTAAATGTTGTGCTTGATCAAGGTGATTTAGTGGAAAAAAATATAGGTTTTATCTACCCAAGGTGGTGGTTGTGGGATTCAATCACACCTCAGTTTTATTTTGAACGGATGTTGGGAAATTACTTTCGGAATATGACCCCTTCACCCTTCATTATAACTGATTGTTTATCCCTTCACTAGTATTTCCTCAAGTGGGTTTTGGCCCCATTTTCGAATTTGTTTTTGGAGGTCCAGTGCTATTTTAGAGGAAGGATGTTACATCGTATAGGACACGTGCATTCATTTTTTATATTCCCCCATGCGGAGTTAGAAAAACCAACCAAACTACCAGTTAAATTGCTATGTTGTGTATGATTGTCACCATTTGATTACATGCATTTTATGGATACATTGTTTCAGTAATTTATATTTCACTTACTCTATTAGTTCTTCTCATTATCACCATCACACATCCACACATAGTCGATAATCATAGGGGAACCACAACATCCCCTTCATTCTAGACGTTTGAAAAACCTCCCCCCAATTTTGGGAGGTATCCCCCACTTGGATAATATAACAACACAACCTTGACATACACCAGTAAGTTCCATGGTCCTAATATCAACCTTTATTGGATCCACTTTGTTGGGTACCAATACCCATAACAACTCACAAAATAGTCGTCCACCACAAGAAGGCAAAGCCCAACCTTCTTCACAAGGAACAAGCTCCCAATTGTCCTCCCAAGGAATATTTCACCAACCATCACATACAATGGTTGGTAATCCCCCTTCCATTCCATACTTTTCATCTCTCAATATCCCATATCTGACAAAACTAACAAACAATTCCATATTACATGACCCCACTTGGTCAAATATGCCCACTAATCTACCTTCTAATATTCCCAAATTCGAAGGTAAGACCGAAGAATACCCCGCCAATCACATTATGTATTTTCACCTATGGTGTTCTTCCAAAAACATCATGGAATATTTCGTTCACTTACGTTTATTCTAGAGAACTCTCACTGGTCCATTTGCAAAATGCTATGTGGATGAGAAAGATGGATCCCACACAACCTTTGAGTCATTGGAAAAATACTTTTTATCCTTTTTCTAACTCCCGGTGTGTCATGACATTGTATTGGAAATCCTATCAGAATTCAGACAAAACTTATCCATCCATATAGTCGATCACGTCCATGAATGATGAAGAATAAGAAGTATTTTCAAGGCAGATACCACCCCCCAACATAGACTAGATTGGTTCCTCAGATCACTGGTCCCCCTCCTCGCCAAGGATGTTTCCACTACCTTCCCCAAAACTGAAGATAAGGCCATCACTAAGGCCCAACAATTTGAATTAATCTATGCTCAATCAGGGTACCTATATATAGTATTACCTTATGCTCCTATCCCTTTAACATTTGTTCAAGACAAACCCAGAACATCACACGTTGTTGATGACTTGATTGGGTCCATGGCCCATACTCACCCACACGCTCAAACAATACCCATGTTTGGGTCTAATCCTTACCAACCACCATATGGGGGAACCCCATATTACCCTCCCCCATCAAATCCACTGCCATTCATGGAAACCCCCCTTAGTATTATGGGATCACTAATACCTTAACCCCCCATACACCCAATACTTGTACAACCGAAAGTACCCTTTCCATCCAAAAATTATACACCTAACCCTATGGGAGACACCTCCAATTCATACAAACAATAGATACCTCCCCAAGTAAATCCTTACTATCCCTTCCCTGGTCCTCCTCCACCTATTGCACCAACACATGGCCAACAACAAGCATGGGTAAATTTTATTCAACCTTCACCTATTCAACAAGTTCAATATTTTGAACAATTGAATACAAAAAACCACCACCATCCACCCAAAAATAACCAGTGATAGGGGAAGAATAGAAACCAAGGACAAGGGGCAACCCTTAACAGCCAAATCCCCTAACCGGGGGAAACCAAAACTAGGCTAACCAAAATCCCCAAGGGGGAAATAACAACGAAAAACCATGCCAAGGAAGGAATACAAACCTTCGAACCAACTTCCCATGTGCATTATGTGGCGAGTACGGCTATTATACCCATAATTTCCCCCAAATATCTGATTTCAAGCAAATGAAGGAAGCTACGAACCCCCAATGCCCTCCTTCCCCCCAAGGGATACAACATGTACCTCCTAATTACATACCACCACCACAACCGACGGTTTTGAAAAACCTGATCCCTCACTAAGGGGTCATCAACACACAAATAGACACTGCCCCCCGCCCATAACCTTTAGGACAATTCCCTCTTCCTGGCCAACCACAACCTAATAATTCATCAGATCGCAAAATAATTATCACCACAAAAGATGAAATCCTCTTACAAACTCACAACTGTCAATACAACATTACCTCAGGCTCTCCGACCACATTTTATCCCCCCTAATTGTCTGTCGGACAACCTTTAATGATTCCTTGTCCCAATCCCAAAGCCACCACCTGCATTCCTCACATACCATTATGCAGGAATGTGCACAACCCACATGCTTGGGCCACCCATAGCTATAGCCTTGTTGATGACCTTGCACAATCACCCACTGCCATGTCAGTATTCAAGGTTCTCCAAACATGTCATTCCCAGAGGAAGGTTTTTGTTTCAAGATTGGGAGTAGTTCACCCAAAACACACTCATCTAATCATGTTTGACTTAGACAAAGAAAACCCATGTCTCCCATACGTAGTTGCCTTCCAAATTCTAGTCAGGATCAGAAACATCATTGTTCATTGTTGCATCATTGATGAGGGATCATCAACTTGCATCATATCCAAACATGTATGGAAACAATCGGGATCCCCAAATTTAATCCCCTCAATCATTACCCTTCAAGCATATTATGGGTGACCTTCCCAACTAGAAGATCTTTACCAAAATGTCTTGGTAGAATTGGGGTGAAAAACTATCTTCATTGATATTGAAGTTATAGATGCTCAACTAAACTACAACATCCTTTTTGGAAGAAGCTACATGTACGCCATGCAAGCAATAAAATATTCTATATTTCACACCATGCTCTTCCCCCACAATGGGAAGATCATCATTATTGACCAACTAACCCATTATGAACCAAATTAGTCCAGACACATCGATAGCATACTCCCCCTTATCTGTTCGAGTGTTGACCTTTTACCCATGGTATATGTTGGACCAAGAATATTTCATGATCCATCCTTAATTGGTTCACACCAAGGACATACACCTCCTACCCCATGTGCATATCAGGTATGCGTCATCTCCTCAAATGGCATAGATATCCCCAATGATCATCCCCTAGAGGAATCATTTCACACCATCCCTACTCCTATACCACAAACTCTCCTTGAGGAAACCCCCTTACGTTCTTCCCTCAAGGAACCTCCATTGCAGCCTCCCCAAGGGGAATCAGTCACAAAATCAACGCCCATGGGTCAAATCCCCATTTGGAAAATGGTCCCATAGGCCATCACCCAAATACCCTTCTTTTAGACCCCCCAAGAGTAACAACATACCAAGTGGTTGCTACCCTCACCTTACCTACTATGGTCATAGCTATCCCTGTATGGTATCTTGAAACACCATTTATGGTACTGAGTTTGTATCTCCCAACTCAAACTGAGGTCCCATTAACTCAATCAGTGGCTCATCCACCCACTCACTCAACCAGTCACACAGTTGGGGGAAACACTACCATCACTGGAAGCACTAATTCTCACAACAGGGGAAACACCTCCAACCAACGAGGCCCATGAAATAAGAAAGAACCCACTCTCCCTTCCCCACCATGCATCCCAATTCCATGCACATTGTGCACCACTGTTGGACACCCTACCAATCTCTGTCCTGCCTTTCCAAAGTTAAAAAACCTCATTCTGAGCCACATAACTACACCATTCTTACCTACACTAGTTGTTACAATGACTATCAAAGAACCATCCCCTTCCAAACACAACAGTCTAAGGACAAAACACGTATGTGTTGTCTTCACAGTATGGACATTACATTCACCACTTCCCAACTCTCCCTCAAATTCAAGAAACCTTAGCAACAATGCGTCAAACCACATTGTCTGCATCCTCACAACTCATCTCCACTATATCAATGATTACTGACATTCATTATGTTTCTACGTCAGTAAATGAACACATGAGATTCCCCTACACGTTATGTTACCATATGGATTATTACACATATAATTTACCACTCATCATCGATGGATGGGCATGCCAGATGGTTTCCATCCCACCCCTTAGACCACAAGTACAAACCCTGATAGACTAGGCAGTGAATAATCCCCATCCATGTAATCATAGCATACCCCTTCAAGGACTAACCTCCATCCTTTGACACCACTTTCCATATCTGTTCCACCACGATGCACAAAATTTCCACCAAACCCCCCCAAACTCCCCTGTAACACATGTTTACAAGATCCCCCCCCCCCCCCCATTCCACTCTACATCCAACTCATGTATGGATATTTGGTTCATGGCATCTAGTTAAGGTTCTCATTCCCATCCCATGGGTCCATTCACCTCATATTTGAATTTTTCTATCCAATCCTCAACCCAACCTCAGTCCATAGACGTTGTGCCCATTATTCCCACAAATCTCAACATACCCATCTCACCTGTTATAGATTCATTGTAATCCTTCATCTTTCACTTTGATTAAGACATCCTAGAAGTTCTATGCGCACTTGATTATCCATGGGATGACTTTTACCATCAAACCTTTTTTCTAGCTCACAACGCCTTTCAGCCTCCCTCAGATGCCTTTGTCTGTGCCATTGAAACTAAGGATTTCATTCCCCTTGGTCACGTGGATTGGTTAAAAAATACAATACCAGCACCTGATGCTTTTGAAGAAGGAAATATGGCGAATATGTCCCCTACGATTAAAATTGACATCTCCGTCAAACCCAATGCCTTGGAAGAAATCACCCTAGGAACCACATGCTCTCCCAACGAAGTCATAGAATATAAGGTCCTTTTCCAGGAATTTCAGGACGTCTTCAACTGGTCTTACATTGAGATGCCTGCATTAGACCCAACCATTATAGCACACTACATCGACACATGGCCCGATATTACCCTCGTCTGCTAGAAGCAATGACCACCTCACCCTTTCAAATTCTTGGCCATCAAAGTCGAGATTGACAAACTACGCACCACTGGCTTCATCTACCCAATACCCTATACATCATGGGCTTCAAATCTAGTCCTTTTCAACAAAAAACATGGTACTATTGGGGTGTGCACTGATTTTCATGAACTCAATCAAGCTTGTCTCAAAGAGAAATTTCCTACCCCATTCATCGACCAAGTGATCGATGCATGTTCCGGTCACGAATTCCTTTCACTCATGGACATATTTTCTAGCTATAACCAAATTCAAATACGTCATGTAGATCAATACAAAACCACTTTCACAACTCCCTGGGGCACATTTTCATATCGATTCATTCCCTTTGGAATAAAAAATGTTGGAGACACCTTCCAACATGCCATGACATATGTTTTTCATGATCTGGCTCACACCATTCTTGCATATTTGGATGATCTCATTGCTCGTTCCAAAAAGTGCTCACAACACATTGAGGATTTATGGATCATATTTGAACGCTATTGAAGATACAATATTTGAATAAACCCCCTTAAATGTGTCTTTTGTGTCACTGTAGGATTCCTTTTGGGTTTCTTCATATCCCAACAAGGTATTAGTCTCGACCCTCTCAAGCTCCAGGCCATTAATGAGATTCCCCCCCCCCCCAAGAACCTACGTCAATTGAAAACCTAATTTCCTACGATGTTTTGTTCAAGAATATGCCATTCATGCCCACAGATTCTTATGCTTTCCATGACAGTTCGATTCCAATGGGATCAACATGCCCAAGATGCATTCAACTCACTCAAAGAATCACTTAGCAAAGCACCCTTAATTATTCCCCCCGACTATGATAAGGATTATATCCTGTACTTGTCTACCTATGAAGTCTTAGTTACCGGAGTACTTGTTCAAGTTGGATATAAACAACATGAACACATCATTTATTATATTAGTAAAAATATATTAGGACCCCCTCTTAAACAAAATCATGAGGAAAATCTTGCCATCACTATCATCCTCACCGTTCAGAAGTTACATCACTACATCCTACTTTGCACTACCGCAGTAGTGCTTGATTCCAACCCTATGCGTTATCTTCTCAGTCATCTCCAGATCAATGGAAAATTCACCCACTTGATCGTCATCCTCAAAGAATATGATCTAGAGTTCACCACTCCCAAATGTAAAAAATCCTTTGTCTTAGCAGAACTCATGGTCGACTTACCCTCCAACTTAACTGACCCTCTTGTCAATGAAAAATTCCCAGATGAATATTTATTTTTCATTTCATCTGATGACCCATGGTACAAAGATATTTCGGTATAACTCTGAATGAAAAAGTTCGGCCCTCATCGCTCCTGAGATGATTGTCGTTGCATTCATCACCAAGCTTCACTCTAGCTCCTCTTAGGAGACGTGCTATATCAGAGAGGTGTCAATACCATTCTTCGATGATGTCTCACCATTGAAGAAGAAGATAAAGTGCTCAATGATTGTCATAGTGTAGCATGTGGAGGTCACCTTTCTAGCATGTCCACTGCACAGAAAATAGTTTTCACTGGGTGCTTTTGACCCACTCTATTCCATGACTACATCCATGTAGTCAAATGTTGTGACAAGTGTCAATTATACACAAACAAATACTAAGAACCGCCTACTCTTGTTCATCCATTCGTCACTGTAGGCCCCTTTTGTAAGTGGTGCATTAACTTCATGACTTACAACCCCCCTCTAGTAATGGGCATAAGCATATTATATTCACTAGCAACTACTTTACCAAATGGGTTGAAGCCATTCCCACTTTCAACAATACAATAGACATGACTACTCGTTTCTTCTTCAATCACATCATTTCTCACTTCATAGTTCCCCTCCAGCTAGTGTCTGACCAAGGAAAACATTTCGAGAACAAATTTTTCACTGAAATATCCCATAAACTGGACTTTACCCATGAATTCACATCCCCCTACTATCCACAGTCCAATGGGAAATTCGAAGAAGTCAATAAAGTCCTCAAAAAAATGCTACAACAAACAATAGATAAACATAAGATGAATTGGAATCACATGTTGTTCTAAACCTTATGGGCATATGTCACAATAGTCAAAACTACCATCGGTTTCATCCCTTTCAATCTTAACCATGGGGTAGAATTTGTCCTCCCAATATAATGAAAAATCCCCACTCTACGCACCACAATAAATATTCTCCCAGATACGACTACCATTGAGCAATGATTTCGCATTCTCGAAACTCTAACGAGGACTAACGATCCTCTCTACAAAATAATGAAGAAAACAAGAAACAATCTAAGGTCGTCTTCGATCGTCACGTTAACCTTCGGTCCTTCACCAAAGGTGACCTAGTCTTCTCCTAGGATATTGCATACAATGCCTTAGGCCATGAAATACTTGAATCTCTATGGCAAGGTTCCTATATCATTCACCATTTCCTCACCAAAGGCGCCTACATTTTGGCTCATCTTGAAGGACCTACACTAAAGGACCCTGTCAATGGGTTGTACCTGAAAAATGTCTACCCTTAAGTGTAGCCACTCTACCTTAGGTTTTTATTTCATTTTCCTAGAAGTATTAGTCCTTGTTCAAAACTTATCCCTACCAAACCATGGGCCTAATATTATGTCCTTGTTTTGTAGATGAATCCTCCATCCACTTATAACATCGGGTATACTGATGGTGCCATCCATTGGACTTGGAATCTCGCTTCGACAACGAGGGCCATTTACACCCCAGATCATGTAGTAATTCACTCCAACAGTATATTCCTAGGGCCTGCCACTGAAAGACAATATGAATACTTTGTTGTCATTGGCCTCCTCTCCAAGGCCACTCACCTCCCCATTCATCACTTAAGCATCCTCTTAGATTCCTAGATCATCGTTCCATAGTTGAACAATTTTTATCGTGTACATGATCCGTTCCTAGACCGTAATTACCTACAAGTCAGACTTATATCATGCAATTTTGAATCAATCACATTTACTCATATCCCTAGTGTTAGCACTGAGAGTCACACTTAGAATTCTATAAGTTCAAGCCCATTACCCATCAAAATATAAATGGATTAAATTGGTTGAGTAGGTGGATCAACAAGACTGGGAAAAAGGGGGAGGACAACAAATTATCTATAGAGGCATTCCATTGGGAAAGGAGTCACACCATCCTACAGATCAAAGGCAATCAAATTGTATATCAGACAAAATGGATATATGATGATGAGTAGAAGCATGGTGAATATGATAAAAGGAATAACATCCATTTTACATAGATCCTTTATGCAAATAGATAGAGATTGCTTTGACAATAAACAATGATTAAATGGGAAAGCTACAAAAGATCCTCTGTTGTTCATGAATCCATCCATCAATGACAATTATAATCCTCAAAACTTGCAATATTTTCAAACAAGAAGATAACAAAGAAATGGAAAAACACAAAAGACAATCTTATAACATCTCTCATGAATATTTAATTGCATAAAATGTCATTACAAACAAGCACTCAGGCTTACAAATGAGCAACTAAAACAACTCCTCCATCTCTCTCATCTCTTGGCTCATGAATCCAACCCTTTTCTCATAAAAAACCCTTTCATTTATATTGAATAATCTCTATATACCCTAATGAGGTTGAAACCAAGGAGTTACATAGCATCCTCCTCCATTTAGGAGTCTAGTTACAAAATATTCCAACAAAAGCCTAACAAATTCCTATTGTTTTGGGATTTTGTTCTATGATGATAAATTACTTTTGAAACATGTCATCCTGATTGATCTGGAGATGGAAAACATGTCCCTCATGTCCAAAAAACTCCTAGGAGACCATTCAAACCTTCCTTGATAGGTGGAAACCTCCAAACAAGGCGAATATCCAACAATTATACAAAACAAAGAGTTTGTAGTGTCAGTTTGCAACACAATGGTGTTTTAATTATATCTCTCACAAACTGGGTCATACTGAAATTTGGATAGAAATTCAATGACACTATCATTATCCTCCACAAAATATTCATAAAAACCCACATCATCATTTTGGAGTTATGATCAAATCTTCATACGCATATGCTATAGGAAATGAGTTCATAGTGCCTCTGTTAGCGAGTTCGCAGCGCCAAGAGAAAAAAAGTGACCATACTCCTTTCCTGACCTCCAAACAAGACAAAAAAACTCATGGAGTACCCGATGGTCCTAAGTCTATTTTGGATTTTGATAAGTTCGAACATGAGTGCATGCAACCTATCCAAGCTACAACACTCCTCCTGAACTAGTTCACAGCACCATTTCACAACGCCAACTCAAATATAGCTTGCACACTTCGAGGAGGATGTTATTTGATGGTATGACATAAACCCTATAGAAATGGTTAAATTTTAGGCTCTGAAAACCATAAATCCTTCTTGACATGATCAATCTTATGTGTTAACATATGGCTCCATAGGGGATGGCATGCTCCCTGTGAGCTGCCAAGAACATGCAGTTCCAGTGCCTTATCCATTCCATTTTTTTCCACAAAACCTATATGGTTGAGAGCACCTCTGCTCCTTATTGAAAACTGAGAACATTCACACACTAAAAACAAAATCCACTGCAAAACAAATGAAAACTGAAGGTTGTATTCAAACTGAAAACCAAATTCTTGCATGACAAACTTATTTATATACATTCCTACTCCTAACTGCTAAAAAACTAAACTTTCAAATATATACAAATTTCCTCAGTAACCATACAAATAACTTTGTGACTAAATGATATTCATCCTCATCTCGACAACTGAGAACTAAGTAACAATAGAGACATAATGAAAAACACATATACTTTCTTGAAAAACCATACTTACAATCCATGAACTTTGTTCTTATGATGACAATAGTTGAAAACCTATTGCTGCAAAACATCTCCATATAGATAGCAATAGGATCTTGAAATCCATACAAAACTTGTTTTGGCTAATCAATGAATTCCTCCTTGGATGATTCAAGCATCGGCTGGCTTGAAACTTGTTGCAATATATTTCCACTCTTTTCACCAATTTCCAGTGAATATGGGTGAATATGAAATGGGATCTCAAGATCTATAGTTGGGACTAGCTCATTTTTACATTTGTAATAATCAAGCTGAAAATGAGATATGTCAACAAGTAGTGTATCAGAGACATGTCTATATGATTCTAGTCCATTTTCTTGTGAAGGCATATCATAATGAAGATCATTCAAAACTTCTTGATCATCATGAAACGTACTTTCTTCTATGGAAAATTCTTCATCACAAGTATGCTTTTCGTGACAAGCAAAGTCTTTACAAAGTAAAGAAAAATCATCACAACATTTTTCATAAATATGTTCAACAGAAAAATACTCCTTACAAAACAAATTAAAAGAAGAATGAAAACATGTCAATTAGTTGATACCGGCAACTGGAAGAGATCTGCACCAGTCACGAGCTATTCCCTCTAATGAGTAACTGAAAAGATTGATCTAAACATCTTCATGCATGATCTGAAGTCGATGAATAAAATCATGGAAATATAGCAAGTGTTCATCTGGTACTTCCCAATATTCTCCTCTAAATATGGGAAGACAACCTTCCCATTCATCTCTACTAGGCATTGGATTTGGAAAACCGACTATCTTTGAAAAATCACAGAAATCATACCTCTGAGCTAGGATCTTCTCCATTTCAAAAAAGTGGATTCACCAATAGATATATGAATAGTGGAGTCGCCATGGTGAAATATAATTAGTCTAAAGTGTCTAGCTTTATTTCACCATCCAAATCTAGATCTAATCATCATAGTTCACCTAGCGAAGGTTTCTTCATTGTTGTCCCCGACAACGATTCCAAAAATTTTATCACTGAGAGTCACACTTAGACTTTTGTAAGTGCAATCCCAGAACCCATCAGAATATAAATGGATTAAATTGGTTGAGTAGGTGGATCAGCAAGACTGGGAAAAAAGGGGGAGGGCAACAAATTGTCTGTAGAGGTATTCCATTGGGAAAGGAGTCACAACATCCTATAGATCAAAGGTAATCAAACTCTATATTGAAAAAAATGGATATATGATGATGAGTAGAAGCATGGTGAATATGAAAAAAGGAAGAACATCCATTGTAAAAATATCCTTTCTGCAGACAGATAGAGATTGCTTTGACAATAAACAATTATTAAATGGGCAATCTACAACAGATCCTCTGTTGTTCATGAATCCATCCATCAATGGAAGTTGCGATCCTCAAAACCTGCAATATTTTCAAACAAGAAGATAAAAAATAAATGGAAAAACACAGAAGACAATCTGATAACATCTCTCATGAATCTTTAATGGCAGAAAATGTCATTACAAATAGGCCCTCAGGCTTGCAAATGAGCAACTAAAACTGCTCCTCCAGCTCTATCTTCTCTTGGATCATGAATCCAACCCTTTTCTCATCAAAAACCCTTTCATTTATATTGAATAATCTCTATCTACCCTAATGAGGTCGAAACCAAGGAGTTACATAGGATCCTCCTCCATTTAGAAGTCTCGTTACAAAAGATTCCAACAAAATCCTAACAAATTGGTATTGTTTTGCGATTTTGTCTATGATGATAAATGCCTTTTGAAACAGGTCATCTTGATTGATCTGGAGATGGAAAAAATGTCCCTCATGTCCAAAAAACTCCTAGGATACCATTAAAACCTCCCTTGATAAGTGACAACCTCCAAACAAGGTGAATATCCAACAACTATGCAAAACAAAGAGTTTGCAGCGCACTGGTGTTTTAATTATATCTATCGAATTACAAACTGGGTCAGGATAAAATTTGTACAGAAATTCAATGACACTATCATTATCCTCCACAAATGTTTTTAGAAAAATCCACATCATCGTTTTTGAGTTATGATCAAATATTTAGACGCATCTACTACAGGAAATGAGTTCACATCGCCTATGTCAGGGAGTTCACAGTGCCTGTGACAGTTCGCGGTGCCAAGAGAAAACAAGCGGACATACTCCTTTTCTGACCTCCAAACAAGACAAAAAATATCATGGAGTACCCTATGGTCCTAAGCCTATTGTGGATGTTTATAAGTCCGAACGTGAGTGTCGACAACCTATCCAAGCTACAACACTCCTCCTTAACTAGTTCGTAGTGCCAACTCAAATATAGCTTGCACACTTCAAGGAGGTTGTTAGTTGATGGTATGACATAATCCTTGGAGAAATGGTTAAATTGTAGGCGTTGAAAACCATAAATCCTTCTTGATATGATCAATCTTATGTGTTAACACCAAGGAGCCTAAACCATTTTGCATATCATATGGCTAATCAAGTCCTAGATTGGAATTTATCACATTAACATTCCAACATTATTCATCATCCATAAAATAAGAAAACAATCATAAACATCACACATAATCACCAAAAGCATTAGAAGAATAAACATTAACTGGTCTACTCATATATATATCCGCAGACTCAAATATGTTTCCGATAAAAAAATACAATAGTTCCTTAGCTCCACGGCTAGGCTTCCCATACCTAAACCCCTCAATACATACAAAATGGTAGTTCATAAACTCCTATACGTGATATAAAATGGGGCCAAACCCCTACAAAGGCCACCTACGATGACTCTCACTGAGGTCCCTCTCCCCCCACAGGGGGGTCTCCCCCCTATAGTAGGTCGCTCGCTTGAATCCTCCATGTCATGGTATCCCTTGCCACTGCCTCCCATATTACCAAATACCAACATTGTGGGTCCCCTCCAATGCACCGCTCTAGTATCCACTCGTCTCTCACCCATGGGCAGAGATCCTATGACACTCCATATAGTACGATCTCCAACCTCATCCATGAATCCTTAGACTCACAGACCACCATTCCACATCCTTCGCCTCCTAAGAGTGACTTGGCCCCTCCCTCAAAACATATGATGGCCCTAGCCCCGTATCACCATATCGGTGACGACTCATTTCCCTCCCCTCTACTGAACATTCATGCTTTACTTCCTGTGCAATGTCTCCCTCTCGACTATTGGGTCAAACATCTACATCAACACACCACACACTCATATTAGTACTATAATATACAAGAATACAAACTCAAGAAGTAATAACACACAAAAGAAAGACAACAAACTCATCTCTCTCATCAAAGAGATCACCCAGAAGGAAAATGCATGTCTGGATGGTGTTAGAAGTTGATGTCGTGATATGGAAACTCTAAAAATACTCGTGGGGTCTACTACCAAACACCCTAAAAAAGAATTGTAAAATAATGTCCAACCTTACCATGACCCTGGCAAGGAAGAAACTTCCCCCATCTCATCAGTCTAGGGTTTCCCATAGCGAGAGGGTCTAAAATCGCCTGCGGGCGTAACACAACCACCCTCTCAAACACGAAGGCACAAAATACCGAACCGAATGCAAACTCACTACCTCTCTTAGCATCACACCTATCCATTTTCACTATGAGGAAGACATGTATCACATGCACCTAGGCATACATATGCCCCTCCATAGCTCGCTCTACAATATCCAACAATGCCCCTGAGATGCGATGCATCCCCAAAGATCCAAAAATCCACACGATCATCGTGTATAATACCTTGTCTCCAGTGAGTCAACCATGACTATAATGATCGAGCCGCCACTCATGACTACCTCCTCAAGTAGTTCCTATCAGCCATCGCACCTATCATCACCCTCAGAGGAATCATTGACTGTGTCGGCAGCTTTGTCCCTTGAAAAGGGAGCCAAGTCAAGAAATAAATATCAATATCAATGGTAATGCGAAGATCACACCCCCACACCTCAATAGTTGTCTCTCGGGCCACCACATCCAGACAATAAATTTCAATAGTGCATCATATGACCATAGCAATGAGAATTCAAAGAATCACAGTAACCCCACTCAGGAAAAATAACATCGGATCCGAGCATTATCCCCCACCATCCTCTGAAGTGTCTTCCAGTTCCTCTCTTTCCACTAGACATGCATCTTGTTCCTCTTCTCTATCACCTACACCCATTCAAACACAAATATTTAGATTCTCATCAAGAAAAATCTTCCATTGACAAAACCCACACTTTCCCCTATGCGATTATTCCCCTAAAAGTCGTGCACTTCCATGTGTCTGTCCCCTTGAAAGTCACGCACATTTGCACGTCCCTCACCCGAACTATTGTGTGCATGCACGCAAGTGTTCAAATGAAATACATGTAGTAACAACGTGACTTCCCAGTTAACATATGTGCACATGTGTCCAACATAACCTCTCATAGGCGTGCACATGTGTGTGACTTCCAGAGGTTAATCCATGAACATTTACCACTCCCAATTGTGCAGGAGAAACCCTGATTCCCGCACACATGTGTGCATTGAAAATTGACACAACCACGCACCCCTACATGACTGTGTCAATTTAATCCACATTCATATGTGCAGGAACCAGTGGAACCCCTACGCAGTCATCCCTACCCAATCATAAAATCAGAGGACACTTCATATGGCCCCCAACCCCACCAAAACAATGCCTAGCCTATGCAGAAGGTTTTGATGGCTTACCTGACTCTCTCGCAACATGAATCTAAGTTCGTAGGATCTCATACTGCTGACAATAGTCTCATAAATCCTATAGAACATATCCACATAAACAGGTACAAATGAAGTGGGATTGTGGGCCCCACCACCATATATACGCCCTTTTGCAAAACTTCCCCAACTTTGTTTTGGAGCATGCAAGCTCTGTTTTCTGTACCATTCACACCACCAGGATCTTGATCAGATCACCTTCACAAAGGTACGCTCAGTCACTCATTCCATTCCTGCACCCCAGGGACCCCTCTTCTCACTATGGGCACATGTACGCATCATTGTTACACATTTTTTCTCAAATAATTATCATATGTGCTTCATCTTTAGATATGTTTCACAATGGGTATCCAATTTTGTATGTGTAGGTACTCATCAATGACCTCTTTCACACCTTCATCCTCATCCACCCTATGGCCCCTTTAGGTATACATTCAAAACTGACATGCACTTACACCCTCTATAAATAGCTACATATCATAGTTATACCCCTTGACATTTATCCTTAGTATCCCCACACCCGACTCTGTGGTACTATCACCTCCATTCCATTCAAGTACCATCAACCAATAACATTCTCACCTCCATGAGTTTTCCCACATATATTTACCCCTTGGCATATTGACACTCGTGTTATTTTATTCGAGAGTCCTGGTAGTGTTACACCCCAGAGTAAGAACCTCATACTTCTTCCTCCTCATCATGATAACCACCCCCTTATGGACTCCCAACTCCTATTTCTAGTTACATTCAATGCACCAACACGTTATCATGAACCCCTCCCCCCTTACACAATCAATTTCCCATCCACACTCATTCTCTTTGTTCATCTCCCTAGTACAGAAACTAGCTAATGGGCCCCCCACCCTCCATATCCCTCCACTTGATCCTTCACTAGGCCAAACCATCTTCCACCGGGGCACCCATTTCTGTACCTGTACAAATACCACCATGCTTCATTATTTATTTATGTATACATTATTTCCCGTACATACAATAGATTTTTTTCATCAAAACCAACAACGTTTTCCTTTGCATAGAGAAAACCATGTAGCCCTTGGTTGGGGAATTTCATTTTCATCACCATCTCTACAAATATATCCCTCCCATAGACAAAATGATGACTACCACCGACACCCATTTCCTCAAAATATGTATTTTGTCCCATCATTCACGCCTTTGCAGTCTCACCCATATAGCACAGTCCACCCAAATCTGGTCGTCCCCCTGACACCTGATCATGTTTTTACGATTGCTGCCATCATTCCATTTCCCCCCAACCAAGGTAAGTTCTCTTGTCCATTTCACAAGTTCCTCCATATCTTCCTCCATACAGTTCCTGATGCCATTTTGATCAACCAGATGTCAAGAAGCCCTTTGCTTCTTGTAGTCATGCCTCATTCTGTGTCAACGCCAACACAAGTTTCTAGGAAGGTGGCAGTGTCTTGGCTCTCATTCCATTATCATTGAGAAGTCTGAGACAATACAGAAAGAGTCCACATTGCTCTCTGATGCCATTGATCCCCATAACATTCAACTTCAACAAAATTTCATGTTATGGTGGGTCTTACTATGCGATCATTTTAGTTTTCAGTACTCGTCAAATACCTATGAATTTGCTTGGCCATCAATGCCTCTGAGTTATCGACAACTTACACTATTGTCCATTTCTCGATTTAGAGCCAGTTTATTCCACAAAACCATCATCTGCCTTCATTGACGCCCCTGAGGGCAATGAAGACATATACTTCATCAACAAAATTTAGTTACAGTCATATTATTTTGGTTTCATGACAGGAGCATGGGGCATTCCCGCCTCGTTTTTACAAAGATACCACTTTACATTTCAGTTTTCAGAGAATTTTTTGAATCCCCTCTTCCTTTTAAGGGCCACTCTCTCCATCCCTCTTAAATGACAACTACAACTCTCCTATTGTTCCAACAATTTTAGCAGAAAGAAACATTGATGTATTTCAACTATACGTATGCTCCTAACCTCACACATTAGGGGGCATCTGTTATCACCAAAAAATTTCTCAAACAAATACAGGCGTTGGATGAAGAAACAGGTAGCACAAGTACAACATACTACCAATAATTATAGGATAAGGACATTCACTTTGGCATGATAACCAAAAAACTATGAAAAATAGTCCTGAAAATCCATGCATATTCAGTAAAGGTAGTGCGCGCACAACCGCGTGGGATAACACAATGTACGACTTGCACAATGCACGCCCTGCATGACTGACAATAGAGAAACCTACGCAGATACAAAACATTCGCATTGATGATTTTGGTCAGGCCTCAACCACTTCTGGGATGGAGTGGATCTTGACCATACCCCAAAATCTCCCTAAAATTCCACCTTGGGATAACTGAAATGATGGGAGGTACCTTCAAATACCTCCCCATTCACATTGGAAGCTAGTTGTAAAATATCTTGTCATCCTCCTATAAATAGAGGATCATGTTATGCAAAGAAATAAAGAAATCCATAGCATTGTTATGTTGTTCAAATTCTCTTGGAGAAATCCATAGGTTGAGCAAGTGTAGCATTGTGCAGCTTTACAACTCTTGTGAAGCTAATCCTTGGGAATATTTTCATCATTGTAAAATAACCATTGGAGAGTGATAGCTCTAGTTATTGAGGGATCAAAGATCCCTCCCTTAGGAGGAATAGGGGATTCATAGTCCCATATTTCTCTTCTTAGTGCACTCAACTTGAAGATTCAATTCTATTGGGTAACCATTCCATGTGTTCAATTTCATGCATCATTTTCTTATAGTTGTTTAGTTTAGCTTCCATTGTTTGCCATTCCTATATTTCTTTGTATTTTGTTTTCTAATTTGTAGGTTCACTAACTTGCTAACCAATATTTTGTTCTTCTTTGTTGGCTTACCAAGGTAGTTAAGGGACTCTCTTTTGCTCACTCTTGTGAAAAAAGAACCCAAACAATATTTTCCAATATCTGCAAAATAATAGATAATAATAATAAGATAATTGAAACAAAATGTTACAATAAATTACATGTGCATTAAATAATACATAAAAATAAGCAAATAAATTGATCAAAATATAATGGTAATATTACCTCTCTCATCCAGTGGCTCCTCTCTTGTAAATCATATGTTTGGACAACCTCTCCAATCCATCCCCAAGTATGGTTACTCTACAATATTGAGGACAATATTGCCCTCTCTAGCCAATAAATCACATACCTCCCTACCGATCAAAGAAATGGGAAACTCGTATTGGCCCCTCTTGGGCATTAACTACCCCCACACGTGAATACGTGCATCAAACATGGGCCTAGAAGGAAAGTGAGGTAATACTAGCCGAGTGGCATGAAATCTCTCAAAAAATAGTGTATATAACTCTGATGCAAATGGGAAGAATCTCGTCCAAGACAAAACAATGCAACATTATTTAATGCATGACAAAACTATTAGGATATTTAGACACTTAAGAGTTAGTTAAGATTAACTTAGTCTAATGTTTTGTTAGGTAAAAAGTTTGTTTCTTAGTGTGTTTATTTAGTATGCATTAGTAGTTAGGTAATACAATGGTCATGATATGTTCTTGACATAGAGTGATATGGCGGATCATGTTCTCCTCGATCTTAATGACTACATTGATTCATGGATTAACACTTGATTGGTCCATGGTCTCTATTTTAAGAGCATGTAGGTTCATTTATCCATGATCAATTATGAGAAAATCTCTTTCAAATCTCTCTGTAAATTTTTCTTTGACATTAATAAATTTCTCCAAGTGGCCATGTTAGTTGGGGCAGTGGATTTTTCCCCATAGAGGTTTTACCATGTCAAAACATCAGTGTGATGATATTTTATGTGGTTGCGTGAGTTGTTACTAAAGGTGTTTATCCTCTATTAGAATATCTATGTTTTAGAACATAGTATCATAGCACATTTGAAGACTCTCTCCTGTAGTAGATCGAGATCATGAAGCTGTGTTTCCTCATATTTCTTTTTCCCCATTTCTGTACATTTATGGGCCGAGAGGACTAGTCCATTGGATTCGAAGGGATCATTTCAGTCAAGAATGTTTTCCGTTTCACTTGAAAAGGTTTATGTTTTCCCAAGATACATCCACTTCAGTGAGATCCGGAGGTATAAAGCCTGAATACGCCCTTTTAAATTTTTGCAGAGATATTATTTCAGTTTTTTATTTTGGTTTTCTATTTTTTATTTTTGGGTTGCTACACTTTTCGATCTACGTGTTATATAAAAAATTTCCACACTTTATGCATCATGCTTTGGTGTCCTTCCCTTTCCCTATGTAGACTCAATTCCCCCATTTTGCTCAATTCAAAGTGAAAGATTCAAATTTCTTGTTCATATATGTGGGCTACAGTTAGACAACCTGTGTATATGCAAATTACAGCCCGTGTTCAGGTTTTATGCTCAAAATAAAAAATATTTCAAGACTTGCATGCCAAGTCACGATATCCATACCCTTTTCCATTTCATATGTTGGAAATGGTCTGATTTGACCCTTCATTCCCCTTTTAAGGCTATAAATTGAGCCATATACAAGCCTTGAAAGAGGGAGAAAACATTGAGAGAAAATACACTTTGGAGAAAGTTTTCCTCATATTGAGTCTACATCCCTTTGTCCTTTAAGTCTGAACTTCTCTTATGTTCATCCCCCAAGCTCTTCCTATTTCTTGGAGGAGCCCAATTACTCCTAAAACTTATGATCTTGCTTTGTGGAGGATTGAAGTGATGAAGGCCCAGGTGGAGGGACTTAGTTTCTTGGTTCTGTCAAGTGTCCTTACATAAAGTTGTCACCTATGTACTTCTGTTGATTATATTAATAGAAATACTCTTTTCTGATATAATTATATGTTACAAATATTTGTATTATTTTCCATGGGTAAAAGTTTTGTGCATATTGATGGATTATGTTAGTTTATATGATAACATTTCATATATTTCCATATTCTTTTGTATCTTGAATGTTGAGGACAAGTTGCAGGTATCAACCATTGGATCATGAGATCGACGAGGGTCTCCTACGAACTTCCGAAAGAGGTAGTATTTTAGCCTTTCTTTTGTTGGAATTTCAAATTATCTAGCATATTTGAGATTCTAGTTGTTTTCTGGGTGTCGTTCCGTCTATTGTGGTCTTGCCCCAAGCCATAGAGAGTTATTCCTTGTAAACAAATTGGCAACTCCACTAGGGAATTTCTCCCTTTTGGTGCTAGTTGGTGATTTTTCTCTTTGATTTCTCTTTGTTTCCCTAAGTTTCTTTGTCTCATGTTTCTTAACAACCTCTACATTGCTTTACATCTCAGTTTATTGGTCTGGTCCTTACCCATTCAGTGTCTTTCTTGGAATACATAGGTTTTCCCTTGACAATCACGTACATGTGCATGTTGTCTATGTTTATGGCACGTACATATTCCTATATTCCCTAAAAAATCACGTACACCTTTTTCTAAGCCTTTTTGGGTCAATGTGGTGTTTGTTGGATGAGTTTTGAGTGTTGTTGAGTCATATTGGGTCTTTGTCCTTTCTGTTGAGTGTTTGCAGAGTGAAAGAAAGTTGTATTATTGTTGAATTTTTTGGAAAACTAGTTCCTTGTCTTTTTTTCCCATATTTAGTCCTTGCATCTTGGTCTGAGTAGTAGATTCTTGGTGTCTTTCTTGTCTTGTCTTCCTATGTTGGAAGTAGGTTTTGTCTGAGAGGTTTTTAATTCAGTGTTTTCATTTTCATTCCCTTATATTGAAAATACAAAAAAAAATTGTTTTTGAATTTCACTTGAAGCATTTGCACTTATTTTTAGATTGCATTAGTCTTTGCATCTTAGGAAAAATTTCATTTCCATTAAAATTGAAGAGATTTTGTTTTATGCACGACGTTTATAAGCATACCATTTCTATTGAAAAATAAGACTAGTACTTAGCAAATTTTTTACATGTGCTTCTTTCATATGTTGAGTCATCACACCATTAGTTTCACTTTCACACCTCTTGAGTAAGCAGAATCCACTAAAATTGTTTCTCGATAATTTAAATTGATTAGAAATTATCTTATTTTCAGGGTACACAAACAAGTTTAGGAGTTAGGGACTTGGAATAGGATTTTGTGAGTAAAATTCTCCAAGACTACAAAATTCAACATATGTGTTTGTTCAGGGAGTGGTGAAACCCATTGTATAATTGGTTTCCTTGAGAGTCTCCACTCACGTTGAATTTAATCATGAGTTTGCGCGAAGTTGGTTGCATAGATATCCCTCTAATACCTTCCTAGCGTCAGATATATTTATGGGGTTCTATTTGTATCTAGGGGTTTCTCTGGTGCCTTTACCTCTGTGAGAGGCAATACTTTCGGGGATTCGTGATTTTCTACCATGCCCATACGGTGGAACTAACTTGCAAATTCTCTCCCGAGCATTGGTTATACCGCGGTGACGTTAATTTCCTGACCTAGGTATTCACATAGGTTGCTTGCAGGGGTTATTATGCAGGTACCCTGAGTGAGATAGGGATCAGGAAACAAACAAACTTTATGGAGGATTTTCTCTCCAGAGGAATTTGACTAATTGTGCTATGAATCCCATGAGGGTCCTTATAACTTATTATGTTACATACACTCTATTTTTCGAGAGTCTCATACTCTCCTAGGAGAGGCATACCTTCTTTATTTCGAGAGGTCCCTTTCATCCATCCTATCATGTTTGCATGCATTGGCACTAGCTTTATTTAGGAGTGTGTTCTTTGTACATTAGTTGGCCTTAGGATTGTGTATTGCATCACAAGTTTTGAGTCATCATGGAGTGAGACCAACCTCCTCGCCAGTCTCTTCAGATTTTGAATCAATTACCACAATTCGCTCTGATACCGAAACCACCTCTTAAAAGGCGTAGAGTTAATAGACGTGGTACATACATCTTTGTATCTCATACTCATAACCATCCCATCATGAGAATTGATTCATATATGAGTATTGATTTAGGTGTGAGTGGATCAGGAATCCATTCAAATCCTACCTCCACTATGGCTAGTGTAGTCCCTGAGACTCCCTCACCATCAGTTACCTGGATTCCTACCACTCTCTGAGGAAGCACTACCCTATCCATGAACTCACATCAGTCCATGATAATGGGTCCTTATGTATTTTTGAGAAGTGTGACTCTACCATCATTGATATCTTCTCCATTGGCACCTTTTCGATGGGGATTCCTGGTTATAATTCTTAGTCTATTCCTTTGGTCTCTAATCCCTTTTATTTTGGTATGCCAAATATGACTCTGCACATATCTTCCTCTATTCCAACATCTAACTTTAATACTAGTTTTGGGTTAGGGGGCATGTTGCCTCCTTATAATAATTTCCCATTTGGTGGGGGGCACATCCCTCAGTATTTTCCTATGGCTAGGGGTTGGAATCCTCCTTCCTTCACACCCAATCCTATTTATAGTTTTCATGAATGGAATGGAAAAATGGGTGGTGTTTCTACTTCATATATCTTGTCCATCTATCCTTCTTCCACAATACATGTGCCCACAAATTATTTGATTATGGACAACCCTCCTCAAACCTATGGTTTTACATAAGGGGGGAATCAATTTAATAATATAGGCAATCCCCGACATGCAGTTCCTTCATCGGGAGGCAATATATATCCTCAGATGGGGAATAAGTATCATATTGCTTTTTTTTCACAAGCGTCCCCATCAGTGATGATGCCTCTATATCCTTTTATGAATCAAGTAGGATGAGGATACTATCCTACCAAGAAGGGTCAAGGTGTCTACTAGACCCCTCCTCGTTCTACAGTCTCTCCAAATAATTCTTTCCTAGGAGCATGGTCTCATACGCCGCAACCAAGGATCCCTTTTCTAGCCACGCTGAATTTTCCAGATCTATGAAAATTAATGAACAACCCTATGTGTCATGATCTAGAATGGACACTCGTTCCCACCAAGCTTCCCTCAAACATTCCAAAATTCAAGGGTAAGAGTGGTGAGGATCCATGCGATCACATCACTACTTTTCACTAATGGTTATCGTCTAATTCTCTTAATGATGATTCTATTCATTTGAGACTTTTTCAACACACCCTTAGGGGGGTTTCTCTGAAATGGTACATCGAGTTACCGGGGTGCACATACCCAACTTTCAATGTGTTAGTGTTGGTTTTTCTCAACCACTTTCAACTACCAATTTGTTACGATGCCATTTGTTGACACCTAAAAGTGCTAAGGGAATCTTTTTTGGTTCATGAAGAAAATGTTGCATAAAGCCACACTTTTATGCAACGGAATTTAAATTGACTCAGGAGATTGAGCATTAAAGTCGATATCTTCAGGTGTGAGTGGATCAGGAATCCATTCAAATCCTACCTCCACTATGGCTAGTGGAGTCTCCACGACTCCCTCACCATCAGTTATCTGGATTCCTACCACTCTCTGAGGAAGCACTACCCTGTCCATGAACTCACATCAGTCCATGAGAATGAGTCCTTATGTATTTTTGAGAAGTGTGACTCTACCATCATTGATATATTCTCCCTTGGTACCTTTTTGATGGGGATGCCTGGTTATAATGCTTAGTCGATGCCTTTGGTCTCTAATCCCTTTTCTTTTGGTATGCCAAATACGACTATGCACATGTCGTCCTCTATTCCAACATCTAACTTTAATACTAGTTTTGGGTTAGGGGGCATGTCGCCTCCTTATAATAATTTCCCATTTGGTGGGGGGCACATCCCTCGGTATTTTCCTACGGCTGGGGGTTGGAATCCTCCTTCCTTCGCACCCAATCCTATTTATAGTTTTCACAGATGGAATGGAAAAATGGGTGGTGTTACTACTTCATATATCTTGTCCATCTATCCTTCTTCCACAATACATGTGCCCACGAATTATTTTATTATGGACAACCCTCCTCAAACCTACGGTTTTACATAAGGGGGTAATCAATTTAATAATATAGGCAATCCCCTGCACGCAGCTCCTTCATCGAGGGGCAATATATATCCTCAGATGGGGAATACGTATCATATTGCTTTTTTTTCACAAGCGCTCCCATCAATGATGATGCCTCTATATCCTTTTATGAATCAAGTAGGATGAGGATACTATCCTACCAAGAAGGGCCAAGGTGTCTACTAGACCCCTCCTCGATCTGCAGTCTCTCCAAATAATTCTTTCCTAGGAGCATGGTATCATACACTGCAACCAAGGCTCACTTTTCTAGCCACGCTGAATTTTCCAGATCTATGAAAATTAATGAATGACCCTATGTGTCATGATCTATAATGGACACTCGTTCCCACCAAGCTTCCCTCAAACATTCCAAAATTCAAGGGTAAGAGTGGTGAGGATCCATGCGATCACATCACTACTTTTCATTGATGGTTATCGTCTAATTCTCTTAATGATAATTCTATTCGTTTGAGATTGTTTCAACACACCCTTAGGGGGGTTGCTTTGAAATGGTACATCGAGTTATCGGGGTGCGCATACCCAACTTTCAATACATTGGTCTTGGTTTTTCTCAATCACTTTCAACTACCAGTTCGTTACGATTCTTGTTGTTGGCACCTAAAAGTGCTAAGAGAATTGTTTTTGGTTCATGAAGAAAATGTTGCATAAAGCCACACTTTTATGCAACGAAATTTAAATTGACTCAAGAGATTGAGCATTAAATCGAGATCTTTAGGTTTTTGGGGCCAAAGAATTCAAATGGTTTGGAAAATTAAATGTAATTTGGGCAAATAAAAATGGTTTTATTAAGCCATTTTTGGCTTCTTTGGTCAGTTTATGATCTTGGGTTTCTTGTACAGGCTTAATGTTTATTTTAGAAAATAATTTATTGGTCGAGGGCCAATCTCCAATTAGACCTATTGGGTAGTAGGTCAAAGTCCACCAGCTATAGAGCCAACACCTACCATCAGGCCCCACCACGGGTTAGCGAATTAACAAAACATGTATTACAAGTCAAAGCATAGTGCACAAGTGCCAATCCATATGGAGGAGGAGTTCTTGATTAAGAATTGAATCACACTTTTTGCATTTGGTGGATGTGCTCCCCCAGGTGTCGAGATCGGTCAACAAAGATAAATGTTTTCTTTATGGTTAATTTCTAACAGGTGCTTGAGATCGCTATATGTTTGAGCATTGTCATCACTAATTTCCGAGTTATGTTGATATGGAGTTTTCTCACGAGGAAGGTAATTCATCAAGCAATCAGAATGCCGAGTATCGAGAAAATTTCAAAGTCATTCATCGATGGAAGGTTCCAGTAGGTGTCAAATCCCAAGTCAGATATCAAGTGCCAACCCAACTGAATGTTGAACTCCAAAGAGAATACCAGGTGTAAGCAATCAATACGTGTCCTCACAACCCGTGCAATCCATGAGGAGAAATCCCACTAGGGGCATTTTATTTGATCAACACATCGTCTATCTGTTAAGATGACAACGTTTATATACAACATCAAAAGTTTTTCTTCATGGTAAATGCTTCCTGAATGAATACACAAGGTTTAGTGTGCACATGTGCTAAGTAAGGTGCATTCGATTGAGGAAGATTAAATATTAACTGCTCGTTACCTAGAAATTTTCCCAGTATCTAGTTGACAACAAAAGGAACGTAAGGGGTAGATGATAATTGTCAGATTGCTAGGTAGCACTTATCGAATCCAGGCAACAAGTCATGAGGAGCTATGGCACTATGCAAGGAAAAATCACCAGGGGTGTAGTGTCTTTTCAAAGCATCGACATAAATTGAAAATCTATGTGTATGAGAGCATAGAAACAAAAAAAATTCCAACAGTGTCAAGAAAGAAAAAGCTCAAGCATCTACACATAAAGAAAGTGCAGAGATTGTAAATCTTCTAGGCTCTTGTTGAAAAATTTATGATCATCCAGATCTTGGAGGAAACAACAACAAAAGACTAAATTGGTTGAAGAGGTTTTCTCAAACAGATAACGAGCAACTGAACATGTAGACGAGGTGGCACATGGAGTGTTCTGAAAAGATCTTTTAATGACTGTGGTTGAGTTTTTAATTACATGCGTTAATTAACCATTTAAGAAGATGAATGAAAGAGGATGAATTTAATGAAGGAACGGAGCAGCCATAAATCAATATATAGATTTGATCTGAAGAATTAAGAACAACAAACCATAACAAGATAAGTGATAACGGAGTTCGGCACAAAATTGCCTACGTCTCTGGGCCTTTGTCTCAGTGGGGGAGGCTTCTTTATTTCTGTTCAAAAGCTCAAAAAGTACATCGTAGCAGTGCCATTAGGCTACAAGAATGATTTAGTCATTTTCTTCTAGATATCTAGAACCCATCAGAAGAAACGACATGAAAAATAGATGACCGGAGCTCCCAGAAATGGCCCGCGAGCATCTGCTCCTCAACAACTTCCCTGCATAAAAATGGCTTTGGCTTGGCTTCCCTTCAACATAACTTTTCTCTAACTGTCCTCCATGGACTCAAACAGGCCTGGTTTTTATAGATCTGAATTTGGTTATCCATCCCCAACTTCCTCCCAAAATATGGCCTCAAAAAGAGCCCAATATCTCCCAAAAATGGGCAAAATCCATTAAATTTGCTTAAAAAATCATTAAAAAATCACTAATATATGGTGAAAAACCCACATTTGTGCAAATATAGGGCTAAGCCCCCTAACTGGGTGCACGCCCCTAGTCTTATGGCGCTCTGCATGGGATCAGGGCTCAAAATAGGCGCCTTAAGTGGGCTAAGCCCCTTCTCATGCGCGCCCCCCTGGTTTTATGGGATATCCCCAAGATCCTTGGGCTGGGGCTTATCCCCTTGTGCTCCCATACACCTTTACAATACACTTTAATAAAATTAAAGTGGGTTATATTTAATAGGCACCATCAAGGGCCCATTGGTAAAAAGGACTTTGGCCAAGTCTTGGGCACCTACCAAGAGGTCATGGGTTCAAATCCCATGAGCTCCATAACATTTTTCCATATGAACCCATTGACCAATCCCATGGTGCCACGTGGCAGCCCATGACTGGGCCACATGGCATCAAACAATTTGTCAATAAAGTGCCACCTGTCAACTGCTGGGTGGCTCCTTGTCGCTGACTAGTCACCTTCTGTTGGACTGTCACTTGTCACCACTTGTCTCTTCCATGTCAGCACTGCTGATGTCATCATTTGACTGCACCTGTTGACTTTTTGCCTGTTTGGGAAAATGGTCAGAGTACGATAAATATCGCATACAAAGTCCATTTGAGAAAGTAAATATATTGATGCAATCGGGAGAACGAGACAGACACAATGGCATTGGTTTCGTCGAATTCTGGGCACTTTCATTTTTTAGCCTTTTTTAGCTCTATCAGGCTCCTAGATCCGATTCTGGATCACACCTCCCCACTAAAGGACCTTTTGGTCCCCAAAAGGTTACTGACTAGTCAACAAGCTCAGGATAGGCCACCCGACTTGTCCTCTGTCTCGAAACTCTGTCCTTTGCACCTGTCTCATCAAGATCAAATGTAACACAATCATGACAACTGACAGCATATTGTTAGCAATTTGAACCCTGTTACATCTTATTGAAGCCACTATCATCCATGTAGACAACATTACTAATGACAGCATCAAAAAGATGACTGCAAATGAGCTGATATACTTGTAATATTTGCACGACATGAGCTAATCTTGAAGCAACTTATGATTGATTTTCCATTCAACATTCATTTCTTGTTCTTGCTTAAGATCGATTACTTCATTTGAAACAATTATTGGTTTGTTTCTTGCTTGCAATACCTTCTTTAATTGTTCCATTGTTTGAAGTGTTTTATTTTCCTTAACATGATGAGCATGAACCACATAATCTTGACCTGCTTTGGTTAATTGATATTGATTCTTTGTCCTATAGAAGATTGTCTTACGATCATATAAGTATGGACTACCTAAGACCATTCCAACATTCTCTTAACGACGCCATCACATGTTACTTCTTCCTTTAGATGAAATTACAAATTTGATTTATTGCACTACTTTGTTATGTGCATTTATTGATGATTGCTTATCCATTTAAATTGTGTAAAATTTGCTGATGATGTGCTTGTGTTTTTAACCCCAATTTCTTATGATGTGCTTGTGTTTTTAACCCCAATTTCTTAACCAATTCTTCTGAGATTAGATTAGATTGAGATCCAATGTCGATTAATGTGTCTATATTAGTGTGTCGCATGATGGTCTATATATGAAACAAGTTACTTCTACAGTCAATTCCTTCACCAATTTTACCTGTCATACCAACCAATGAGATCTTTGATTCATCCCCTGAATCCGATCCCAAGTCTGTGGGTCTTGTTATCGCTGCCACTGTTTGCATTCCCTTCTTTTCCTTGAACCATGTTGGCCTCTTCTCGGGATGCAACTGCCAACATCTGTCCTCATCATCACCCTCTTTCTTGCAATGCTTGCAAGAGGGTTTCCCTTCCATTCTCGGCACTGCATTTGAATTCTTGCCATGCCATTTCCTCTTTTCCTCTTTCCTTGAAGACGATTCCCCTGATACACCTGCTTTCCCTGCTTCAATGTATGTCGCTTGAACATAAACCTCATCAAGGTTAGTGGGTCCAAACATGAATACAGTGTTTCTAATATGCACAGGTAAACCTCCTATATACTTCATAAGTGTTTCTTGTGTTTGTAAAGGGATATCTAACATCAATGCCATTTTTCGAAAGCTATCAGTATACTCTTTCACTGTTTGTCCTTTTCTTAGTTTTAAAGATTGTCATTCAATTAATGCTTTTTCTTTCTAACCCAAAGGATATAATTGTTTCCTAAGTGCATAAATGAAGCTTTGCCATGATGGAAATACATTACCCACTTGTTGTGTTCCATTTTGCAACTTGCTTTGCCACGAGATGAGAGTTGTACCTGCAAGTCTCAAAGATGCCAACTTGATTTGTGTGGCCTCATCCTTGATCTGTTGCACACTGCAGTAAACCTCCATCTGCCTGACCCAATTGTCAAGTTTCTCTACATTTACTTCACCATCATATATGGGCAACTCAAATTTAACATCAAGTTTTAATAATGGCATTTCCTTATTATGTTTATAAACATGTTTCTTTGCATTAGATTTAGAACTTGAACTTGAATAAGAAGGAGAAGAAGGAGGTGATGATGGAGGTGAAGGAGGAATATGAGGATGATCCTCTTCATCTTCACTTTTACCCTTTGAAGATTCACCCAAAACTGGTCTCTTTCGTTCCAAGTAATCCTCGTACAAAACTTTCACCATCTCTGACATAGCAAGGAAAGTTTTCCGGAACTCTTCCTCATCTTGAGAAAGCCCTTCTTCCCATGACATCTTCTCGTTGTGAGAAGCTCTCTTTCTCAATCCAATTAATGGATTCTCTGCAACAAGCTCGCCTTCACCATGCTGTATCTTTTCCCTCGTTAACATGCAAAACTCAAATTCCAAATGTCAATTAGCTCTGATACTACTTGATCTGAAAAGATCCTTTAATGACTGTGGTTGAGTTTTTAATTGCATGCATTAATTAACCATTTAAGAAGCTGAATGAAAGAGGATGAATTTAATGAAGGAACATAGCAGCCATAAAACAGTATACAGATCTGAACTGAAGAAATAAGAACAACAAACCATAACAAGAGAAGTGATAACGAAGTTCAACACAAAATTGCCTACGTCTTCGGGCCTTTGTCTCATTGGGGGAAAATTCTTTATTTCTGTTCAAAATCTCAAAAAGTACACCACAGCAGTGCCATTAGGCTACAAGACTGATCTGGTCATGTTCTTCCAGATATCTAGAACCCAGAAGAAGAAATGGCACGCAAAACGGATGACCGAAGCTCCCAGAATGGCCCGCAAGCGTCTGCTCCTCAACAACTTCCCTGCATAAAAATGGCTTTGGCTTGGCTTCCCTTTAGCATAACTCTTCTCTGATTGTCCCCCATGGCCTCAAACTGGCCTAGTTTTTATAGATCTGAATTTGGTTATCCATCCCTAACTTCCTCCCAAAATCWGGCCTAAAAAAGAGCCCAATATCTTCCAAAAAATGGGCAAAATCCATTAAATCTGCTTAAAAAATCATTAAAAAATCACTAATATATGGTGAAAAACCCACATTTGTGCAAATATAGGGCTAAGCCCCCTAACTGGGCATGCGCCCCTGGTCTTATGGCGCTCTGCATGGGATCAGGGCTCAAAATAGGGTGCCTTAAGTGGGCTAAGCCCCTTCTCATGTGCGCCCCCCTGGTTTTATGGGATATCCCCAAGATCCTTGGGATGGGGCTTATCACCTTGTGTGCCCATACACCTTTACAATACACTTTAATAAAATTAAAGTGGGATATATTTAATAAGCACCATCAAGGGCTCAATGGTAAAAAGGACTTTGGCCAAGTCTTGGGCGCCTACCAAGAGGTCATGGGTTCAAATCCCATGAGCTCCATAAAAAATTTCCATATGAACCCATTGACCAATCCCATGGTGCCATGTGGCAACCCATGACTGGGCCACATGGCATCAAACAATTTGTCAATAAAGTGCCACCTGTCAACTATTGGGTGGATCCTTGTCATTGACCAGTCACCTTCTGTTGGACTGCCACTTGTCACCACTTGTCTCTGCCATGTCAGCACTGCTGATGTCATGTTGATGTCATCATTTGACTGGACCTGTTGACTTTTTGCCTGTTTGGGAAAATAGTCAGAGTACGATAACTCTCGCATACAACATCCGTTTGAGAAAGTAAGTATATGGCTAGAATTGGGAGAACGAGATGGACGTAATGGCGTTGGTTTTGTTGAATTCTGAGCACTTTCATGTTTGATCCTTTTTTAGCCCTATCAGGCTCCTGGATCCGATTCTGGATCACACCTTCCCACTAAAGGACCTTTTGGTCCCCAAAACATTACTGACCAGTCAACAAGCTCGGGATAGGCCACTCGGCTTGTCCTCTGTCTGAGAACTCTGTCCTGTGCACCTGTCTCATCAAGATCAACTGTAACACAATCATGACAACTAACAACATATTGCTAGCCATTTGAACCATGTTACATCTTACTGAAGCCACTATCATCCATGTAGACAACATTACTAATGACAGCATCAAAAATATGACTGCAAATGAGCTGATATACTTGTAATATTTGCATGACATGAGCTTATCTTGGAGAAACTTATGATTGATTTTCCATTCAACAATCATTTCTTGTTCTTGCTTAAGATCGATTACTTCATTTGAAACAATTATTGGTTTGTTTCTTTCTTGCACTGCCTTCTTTAATTGTTCCATTGTTTGAAGTGTTTTATTTGCCTTAACATGATGAGCATGAACCACATAATCTTGACCTGCTTTGGTTAATTGATATTGATTCTTTGTCTTATAGAAGATTGCCTTATGATCATATAAGTATGGACTACCTAAGACCATTCCACATTCTCTTAACGGAACTACATCACATGTTACTTCGTCCACATACTTAGATGAAATTGCAAATTTGATTGTGCACTACTTTGTTATGTGCATTTGATGATGATTGCTTATCCATTTAAGTGTGTAAGGCTTATGATGTGCTTGGGTTTTTAACCCCAATTGCTTAATCAATTCTTCTGAGATTAGATTAGATTGAGATCCAGTGTCGATTAATGTGTCTATCTTAGTGTGTCGCATGATGGTCCTTATATGAAACAAGTTGCTTCTACAATCAATTCCTTCACCAATTTTACCTATCATACCAACCAATGAGATCTTTGATTCATCCCCTGAATCCGATCCCAAGTCTGTGGGTCTTGTTGTCGCTGCCACTGTTTGCATTCCCTTCTTTTCCTTGAACCACTTTGGCCTCTTCTCGGGATGCAACTGCCAACATCTGTCCTCATCATGACCCTCTTTCTTGCAATGCTTGCAAGAGGGCTTCCCTTCCTTTCTCGCCACTGCATTTGAATTCTTTCCATGCCATTTCCTCTTGTCCTCTTTCCTTGAAGATGATTCCCCTGATACACCTGCTTTCCCTGCTTCAATGTATGTCGCTTGAACAGAAACCTCATCAAGGTTAGTGGGTCCAAACATTAATACAATGTTTCTAATATGCGCAGGTAAACCTCCTATATACTTCATAAGAGTTTCTTGTGTTTGTAAAGGGATATCTAACATCAATTCCATTTTTCGAAAGCCACCAGTATACTCTTGCACTATTTGTCCTTTTCTTAGTTTTAAAGATTGTCATTCAATTAATGTTTTTTCTTTATAACCCAAAGGATAGAATTGTTTCCTAAGTGCAGAAATGAAGCTTTGCCATGATGGAAATACATTACCCACTTGTTGCATTCCATTTTGCAACTTGCTTTTCCACCAGATGAGAGCTATACCTGCAAGTCTCAAATATGCCAACTTGATTTATGTGGCCTCATCCTCAATCTATTGCACACTGCAGTAAACCTCCATCTGTCTGACCCAATTGTCAAGTTTCTCTACATTTACTTCACCATCATATATGGGCAACTCAAATTTAACATCATGTTTTAATAATGGCATTTCCTTATTATGTTTATGAACATGTTTCTTTGCATTAGATTTAGAACTTGAACTTGAAGAAGAAGGAGAAGAAGGAGGTGATGATGGAGGTGAAGGAGGAATATGAGGATGATCCTCTTCCTCTTCACTTTTTCCCTTTGAAGATTCACCCAAAAC
>SNQJ01S0001880.1:427748-473086 GCA_010110895.2 Picea sitchensis
TTTCTTTGCATTAGATTTAGAACTTGAACTTGAAGAAGAAGGAGAAGAAGGAGGTGATGATGGAGGTGAAGGAGGAATATGAGGATGATCCTCTTCCTCTTCACTTTTTCCCTTTGAAGATTCACCCAAAACTAGTCTCTTTCGTTCCAAGTAATCCTCGTACAAAACTTTCACCATCTCCGACATAGCAAGGAAAGTTTTCAGAAACTCTTTCTCATCCTGAGAAATCCCTTCTTTCGATGTCATCTTCTCGTTGTGAGAAGCTCTCTTTCTCAATCCAATTAATGGATTCTTTGCAACAAGATCACCTTCACCACGCTGTAGCTTTTCCCTGGTTAACATGCAAAACTCAAATTCCAAATGTCAACTAGCTCTGATACCACTTGATCCGAAAAGATCTTTTAATGATTGTGGTTGAGTTTTTAATTGCATGCGTTAATTAACCATTTAAGAAGCTGAATGAAAGAGGATGAATTTAATGAAGGAACATAGCAGCCATAAAACAATATACAGATCTGAATTGAAGCAATAAGAATAGCAAACCATAACAAGAGAAGTGATAACGGAGTTCGGCACAAAATTGCCTACGTCTCTGGGCCTTTGTCTCAGTGGGGGAGGCTTCTTTATTTCTATTCAAAAGCTCAAAAATTACATCGCAGCAGTTCCATTAGGCTACAAGACTGATCTAGTCATGTTCTTCCATATCTCTAGAACCCAACAGAAGAAACGACACACAAAACGGATGACCGGAGCTCCCAGAAATGGCCCTCAAGCGTCTTCTCCTCAATAGCTTCCCTGCATAAAAATGGCTTTGGCTTGGCTTCCCTTCAGCATAACTCTTCTCTGACTGTCCTCCATGGCGTCAAACAGGCCTGGTGTTTATAGATACGAAGTTGGTTATCCATCCCCAACTTCCTCTCAAAATCTGGCCTCAAAAAGAGCCCAATATCTCCCAAAAATGGGCAAAATCCATTAAATCTGCTTAAAAAATCATTAAAAAATCATTAATATATGGTGAAAAACCTACATTTGTGCAAATATAGGGCTAATCCCCCTAACTGGGCACGCGCCCCTGGTCTTATGGTGCTCTGCATGGGATCAGGGCTCAAAATAGGGCACCTTAAGTGGGCTAAGCCCCATTTCATGCGCGCCCCCTGGTTTTATGGGATATCCCCAAGATCCTTGGGTTGGGGCTTATCCCCTTGTGCACCCATACACCTTTACAATAAACTTTAATAAAATTAAAGTGGGTTATATTTAATAAGCACCATCAAGGGCCCATTGGTAAAAAGGACTTTGGTCAAGTCTTGGGTGCCTACCAAGAGGCCATGGGTTCAAATCCCATGAGCTCCATAACATTTTTCTATATGAACCCATTGACCAATCCCATGGTGCTACGTGGCAGCCCATGACTGGGCCACATGGCATCAAACAATTTGTCAATAAAGTGTCACCTGTCAACTCCTAGGTGGATCCTTGTCACTGAGCAGTCACCTTCTGCTGGACTGACATTTGTCGCCACTTGTCTCTGCCATGTCAGCACTGTTGATGTCATGCTGATGTCATCATTTGACTGGACCTATTGACATTTTGCCTGTTTGGGAAAATGGTCAGAGTACGATAACTCTCGCATACAACGTCTGTTTGAGAACGTAAATATATGGCTGGAATCGGGAGAATGAGACGAACACAATGGCATTGGTTTCGTCGAATTTTGAGCACTTTCATTTTTGAGCCTTTTTGAGCTCTGTCAGGCTCCTGGATACGATTCTGGATCAGGGAGATCTTCTACAACTAGATGAAAAAGAACATTCAAAGAGGATCAGTGGTCAAATAAACAACTTTTAGATTTTCAGGCAGACAAGTGGCAAAGAGATTTTTCAAGTGGTTTTATCATTTAATGAAGAAGACAACTCATACCTCCACCAGGGCATTTTTTTTATCCTTATTTGCTTGATTTTTTGGTCAAATCTTTTATGTTGGCTCTAGACCTAGTTTTTAGGTCATTGAGTTGTCAAAGTACTATCAGTCCAAGCATTTGTATGAGGCTTGTAACGAATATCTTATGAGTTTTTGAATATATATTTGATATTTTGTAATATTATAAAGGGGGGTCAGAGAGAGTCTTACGGGGGGGAGGATTTTGTGATACATGACTGTAAGCCTATGAGGGCATGTTTTTCTGAATATATTTATGCCATTGGAGATCTATGAAGGTTGTTTAATAAGTATGTCATTTTTATTTTATTTCTCTTTTCTTTTACTTAGATAAATGCAACTTTTGAAAATCAAAACTTTTCTTTGATGAATAGATCTATGTGCAACAGAGATTTTGTTGTAACATGCCTTTTCTATCACTAATATTTAAGTTTTTCTTTAAAATTTCATTAGAATGAAATGATCTTTCATTCTATGAACATTAAGTTTTATGTTTTCTTTTATATCCTTCTATCTATTATCACATACAACTCTTATCTGATGAATAACCTAAGTGCCTTCGATCGTTAGGATATGTTGACTCCATGCCCAATGGAACAATATTTTTCATCATTTCTGTCTCTTCTCTCTTTCTTGTCATTTTATCCCATTTACCCGCACATAAAGAGATTTAGATACCTACATTCACATGTTTCTAGGATCACCTCATTCATAGTCTGAGAGTGACTTCTAGAGGTAACACTAGTACAAAGCTTTTACGACTTTTCGTCAAGACAAAGCCACCCACATCTTGGACCACATTCAAGAGTGGTATAGAAGAAAGCGGTTGATTAAAGCTACCATTGCACAATAGTTTCTGTTGGAGTAGTTCCTGAAGTCCCTATTGCCATATGTTTCGAAGGATGTTTCCACATACAGAGTAATGACTGAGGAAGAGGACATTTTTAAATCCCAACAATTATATCTTATATACACTCAGTCTGGGATGCTCTATGAGATTATTCCATATGCACCATGGTTAAATTACGATCCAAGACAAAATCTTGGGCGCTGTGCCGATGGAATTACAGGCTTGAAAAATGCCAAGTCCGTAGACCAAGAGAAAAATCAAATGAAAAATTTGTCTCTCAACCAGTTTGCAGCGGGACAAGCTACGACTTCATCCTCGCCCACCCAATTTTCATATGCAAATTCCATACAGTTGAAAAAATTGAAGGGTAACCAATAGACCAAAGGGAATAAGAGGAAAGGTAATAATAATAACCATAAGGGTGGGAATAACAACAATAATAAGAGCAAGGACAACGAAAATAATGACAAACCTGGTAACAATGTTGGTGAGGGAAATAAAGAAAAGTGGAAGGTGAAGTTTCCATGTAAGTTGTGTAAAGAAAATCACCTTACCCATCTATGTCCCAAGATAGATTAATCCTCGAGGCTTATAGCGCAACAACCTGTTGTGTTAACTAATCCATTTCCACATAATCAGAATATGGCCTCAGGAACATCGAACATCGGAAATGCGATAGGCGAAGGTCAAAGTCCCCTGGAACATGATGGGGGCCATCAATGCGTCAATATGCTCTGATATGAGGTTAGCATAGCCACTAGGACTTGTGATTAAGGTCCTCAACAACCTAATTTGGGTACAAATCCTCCCCTTATGGAAACACCTTTGCAGATTGATAAGCCTGACCCTGCACCTCGCATTTTGAAAGGAGTTCTTAAGCACTCTGCTCATAATCCCAATGTTAGATATTCCCATAATTATTCGATTTTCGAAGAATTGGGTCAAACGTCGTGTGTGATGTCAGCTTGGAGGTACTCCAGATGTGCCCAACACAGAAGAATTCATTTTTATTTGCGTTAGGAGCTCTTGACTCAAGTGGCTCGAAAGTTATCAAGTTCGATATCATAGATGTCCAACCTTGCTAACCTTACCATGTGTCTTTTCAAATTCATGTAAAATGTATGAATATAATTGTTAAGCGTATTATTGTGGATGAAGGTGCTTCAACATCTGTGATGCCTCTATCTTGTTGGAAAGCCATTGGCTCTCCCCATATTTCTCATTCCATGAGTATGTTGACTGCATTTGATGCGAATTCGTTCAAACCCCATAGTATCCTCCCCGCTTTTCAGGTCCAGTTAGGCGGTAAAACCATGGTGATCGAGGTCGAGGTGGTATATGCACCCCTTGACTACATTCTTTTACTAGGGAGTAATTGGATTTATGCTATGTCAGCTATCATGTCGTTAGTGTTTTATGTCTTATGCTTTCCTCATGAAGGTAAGATTGTGACAATCAACCAATTATCTTTCTCCCACTCTAATTCCTCTACATCGATGGGACCCTTGGTCCCCATTGTCGAGAATTATCAGAAGGAAACTGAGAACATTGGTGTCAGAATGTATCCTTCTTTGATGGGAACCTTTAATTTCTTGGCACCAATCTCGTATATTAATTCCATTTCTAGTGAATCCTCATCATCATTGAGGTCTGTCTCATTCCGCACTTCATATTTCAATGACCCGTGGAATTTATCTTCTCCAACTACGTCTTATGAAGGTAATTCTCACATCGGAATGGAAATTTCCTTATCTGCAGTGGAGATTCCATATCAGGCTATCCAAGAAGCCATTGTAGACCGAGATCCTCCCTCTTCACAAACGAAAGAGATGGATCCTCTTCTAGAACCCATATGGGTTGTAGACTCGTCTAGTTCACATGATTGCCTCGACGATACTTTTCCTTCGGATGAAGCAATCTTAGAGGCCATGAATGGTCTTTATAGGCCTTGGGAGGACCTTCACCATAGATCTTAATTTCTCCCAGAGCTTGATAGGGTCGAACAAGATGAGTTTCGGTCTTCCATGAGCGATATTATTGGTCAGTTGATCCAGATTATTTTGAGCACAAAATGAGAGAAAAGATATAATAAAGAAATATATTGAGATATTGCAAGAGATATGTTATCGCATGTAAAATTTGTGCTATCGGGCCAGCTAAGGTTCCCATTTCTATGGATTGCCTGCAGTGCCAGTTCAACATATTGTTTGATGAGTCGAGGTTTTGGAGCAAATTATTGATTTAGTTTTCTTCATGTGATACTTACCTTTTCAAAACAACATAGTGGCATTGAGATCTTCTTGACGCTTTACTAGGCGACATTGGTGTCAAAATGTACCCTTTAGTTTTCTCAAAATTTTGTTTCTCTTGAATGGCAAGATGTAGTACATGTTTTGTTGGCATATCTCAAGGTTGTTTTGTTCATGAATGCTATATTTTTTCATAGACTTATTCAAAAGTTCATTTGGAGCGGCCAGATGTAGTACATTTTTTGCTTGCATATCTCAAGGTTGTTTTGTTCACGAATGCTATATTTGTTCATGGACTTATTCAAAAGTTCATTTGGAGAAAAAGGTAAAAGGTATTGGGCTTCTTCATCAAACCTCAAGGTTGTTTTGTTCACGAATGCTATATTTGTTCATAGACTTATTCAAAAGTTCATTTGGAGCGGCTAGATGTAGTACATGTTTTGCTTGCACATCTCAAGGTTGTTTTGTTCACGAATTCTATATTTGTTCATGGACTTATTCAAAAGTTCATTTGGAGCAAAAGGTAAAAGGTATTGGGATTCTTCATCGAACCTCGAGGTTGTTTTGTTCACGAATGCTATATTTGTTCATACACTTATTCAAAAGTTCATTTGGAGTGGCCATATGTAGTACATGTTTTGCTTGCATATCTTAAGGTTGTTTTGTTCATGAATGCTATATTTATTCATGGAATTATTCAAAAGTTCATTTGGAGCAAAAGGTAAAAGGTATTGGGCTTATTCATCGAACCTCGAGGTTGTTTTGTTTACGAATGCTATATTTATTCATAGATTTATTCAAAAGTTCATTTGGAGCGGCCAGATGTAGTACATGTTTTGCTTGCATATCTCAAGGTTGTTTTGTTCACAAATTCTATATTTGTTCATGGACTTATTCAAAAGTTCATTTGGAGAAAAAGGTAAAAGGAGGTATTGGTCGTCTTCATGAAGACTATTTTTATTTTTATGCTATATTGTTGTGTTCGATGTAGTACATGTTTTGCTTGGATATCTCAAGGTTGTTTTATTCACGAATGCTATATTTGTTCATAGACTTCTTTGATACAAACCTTTAATTTCTTGGCACCAATCTCGTATATTAATTCCATTTCTGGTGAATCCTCATCATCATTGAGGTCTGTTTCATTCCGCACTTCATATTTCAATGACCCGTGGAATTTATCTTCTCCAACTGCGTCTTATGAAGGTCAATCACACATCGGAATGGAACTGTCCTTATCTTCAGTGGAGATTGCATATCAGGCTATCCAAGAAGCCATTGTAGACCCAAATCCTCCCTCTTCATGGACGAAAGAGATGGATCCTCTTCTAGAACCCATATGGGTTGTAGACTTGTCTAGTTCACATGATTGCCTCGATGATACTTTTCCTTGGGATGAAGCAATCTTAGAGGCCATGACTGGTCTTTATAGGCCTTGGGAGGACCTTCACCATAGATCTTACTTTCTCCCAGAGCTTGATAGGGTCGAACAAGATGAGTTTCGGTCCACCATGAGCGATATTGTTATTCAGTTGATCCAGATTATTTTGAGCACGAAATGAAAGGAGAGATATAATAAAGAAATATACTGAAATATTGCAAGAGATATGTTATCGCATGTAAAATTTGTGCTATCGGCCCAACTAAGGTTCCCATTTCTATGGATTGACTGCAGTGTCGGTTCTGCATATTGTTGAATGAGTTGAAGTTTTGGAGCAGATTATTGATTTAGTTTTCTTCATGTGATACTTACCTTTTCAAAACAACATAGTGGCATTGAGATCTTCTTGACGCTTTACTAGGCGACATTGGTGTCAAAATGTACCCTTTATTTTTCTCAAAATTTTGTTTCTCCTAAATGGCCAGATGTAGTACATGTTTTGCTGGCATATCTCAAGGTTGTTTTGTTCATGAATGCTATATTTGTTCATAGACTTATTCAAAAGTTAATTTGGAGCGGCCAGATGTAGTACATGTTTTGCTAGCATATCTCAAGGTTGTTTTGGTTCACGAATGCTATATTTGTTCATGGACTTATTCAGATGTAGTACTTGTTTTGCTTGCATATCTCAAGGTTGTTTTGTTCATGACATGGACTTATTCAAAAGTTCATTTGAAGCAAAAGATAGTACATGGACTTTGTTTTGTCCACGAATGTTATATTTGTTCATGGACTTATTCAGATGTAGTACATGTTTTTCTTGCATATCTCAAGGTTGTTTTGTTCATGGACTTATTCAAAAGTTCATATATGTTTTTCTTGCATATCTCAAGGTTGTTTTGTTCATGGACTTATTCAAAAGTTCAGTACATGTTTTGCTTGCATATCTCAAGGTTGTCTCAAGGTTATATTGTTCATGGACTTATTCAAAAGTTCATTTTTGTTCACGAATGCTATATTTGTTGATGGACTTATTCAAATGTAAGTTCATTTTTGTTCGATGCTATATTTGTTGATGGACTTATTCAAATGTAATACATGTTTTGCTTGCATATCTCAAGGTTGTTTTTGTTCATGGAGATGGACTTCTTCAAAATTTATTAGGCTTCTTCATCCAATTCAAAATTTACATGGAATTATTCCAAAGTTATCTCAAGGTTGTTTTGTTCATGGACATGGACTTATTCAAAATTTATTAGGCTTCTTCATCCAATTCAAAATTTACATGGAATTATTTCAAGGTTGTTTTGTTCATGGACATGGACTTATTCAAAGTTTATTAAGCTTCTTCATCCAACTCCATTTTTAACTCGCAAGGCAACAAGCACCAAAGACAAGCTAGGGCCCAAGATCGAGACCAGGCATTAAGTAACGAAGAAGGAGCCCAATAAGAGCATTGTCTTTGCACAACAAGTCATAATATGATAAACCATCGACATATATAAAAGATAATGGATCAATTTATCTTAGCAATGTGGGATAATTCGCACAGAATGATAAAAAGGGTCGAATGCCAAAAACTACAGGATCGCCAAATAAATATGAAAAGTGCCAAATGTCTTGATTGATTATCTTGTTGATGTGAATGCACTGTACCCATCTGATCGCCAAATAAATATGAAAAGTGCCAAATGTCTTGATTGATTATCTTGTTGATGTGAATGCACTGTACCCATCTCAGATTGAATGACAATACGATGCTAAGGTGTCTAATTTTCTTGTGAATTCATACACTAAGCCAAATTTTAAAATGCCAAGTGTCCAGGATATCGCCATTGGCAAAGAGCAACGTCAAGCCATGAAGAAGGCGCCCACATGGATCATCACAGTCAAATAGTAGGAGGCCCGAAAATTCCATCTTGAAGCATAAAAAAAGGCTCTAATTAAACGTCAAAGCCATAACGCCATCTGTTGAAACCAGCGGTCATAAAGAACTGTGTATAGAGAGGAAGGTTTGGTATCGATGACAAATTCAATGGCTTCTCAGTTGATTAAGAATTTTCCGATTAAATAGTAGATCCAGTTGGTCCTGAAGATGTGCTCAGTGCTGTCACGAGCTCCACCCTAAGTGTGTGCAGGTGTCCACTAAATGCAAACCTGCATTAGCTTCATCCGAGGACGAAGTATCTCCTTTGGAAATTCTTTCCATTGATGTTACCTTTCAAGGAAGAAGAGGTCGTTCTGTGCTCCAAGACAAGAAAGTTAGAATATATATCTTCTCCAGGTTCTGGTGCTCTAGTTCTTTGGTACAATTCAGACTGTAATTGTTATTGGCTTGATCGATATGCATAAGAAAGTGGCTGGAAACATAAGAGAGAAATACATTAATAATAATAATAATAATTTATTTTTAAGGTCACAAGCCAGCACACCAAATTGGTGCACCAAATTGGTGTATGAGACCCCCTTGTTTGTGGGACAAGAGACCCTCTCCGTCCAGCGATTTGACTGGTAAAGTCTACTAAGGTATACATACCCTTTGAACATGTAACCTATTAAGAGGAAACATATCCTTTGAACATGTAACCTATTAAGAGGAAACATATGTTCTTAACCATTAGGATATCCTATTAGATATCCTCAAGCATTAGGATATCCTATTAGATATCCTCAAGCATTTCCCTGTTCTTAAATAAGGATGATAGCGGCACAGTTTAAGAAGTCAGTACAAATGTACTTCAGTGCCCAGGGGTGAGTGCGAAGAGTTCTGATAAAGATGTTGATGGTGTTGGGGCAATCCATACTCCTCCACCATCCAATTTTATGAGAACTGAGTTTTATTAGCGTAACCTTTTTGTTGTGGAAAAAGCCGAGCGAACAAAGATCGAAGTGGTTTCTTCTATGTTCACCAGCAAGAGTGTTGCTTCCTGTCAAAGTGGTATAAAGAAGACCCTCTAATTTTATGAACACTTCCAGTGCTTCCACTTCTGGGTAAACTGCTACTTCTATTGATTCTCAGTTAAAAGGTTTTGGAGCTATCTCAACACCCTGCTATGCTCTTAGGTTTTGGAGCTATCTCAACCCCTGGCTATGTGTTAATGATATCAATTCAAGTTAAAATTTGGAGCATCTATATATTTAGATACGGAAATCAAAATGTCTGGTGAAGTTCATGCAGGAAGGACACTGCACACACCTCTTTACATTGCTCGAGAAGCCACTTCTTCCTGCGCCCATTCTTCGTTGCAGAGTTTGAAGATTCAGCATTTGAAATGACAATCAAGCGAGGGTTTGAAGTGCTCTATTTTAGATCTTCATTATCAATTTTTTTTTACAGGATTCTCATCTGCACAGGTCCAAAGAAAACCAAAGTAAATTCACAATATATTAAGGATTATGCAAGTTTTGGAAACGGCTGCTTCAAAGTGCTGAACTTTAATGCAGAAACCAAAATCTGCACTACAATAGCCTTTGTATAAGACAATGTTAAGCTTTTCTAAGGATGTTTCTAAGATCTTAAGCTTTTCTAAGGATGTTTCTAAGATCTTGGAAAACGTTCCTTATTATCATGCCATAATTGCCTTTGCCTTTAGAAGTTAGAATCAATAGACTCCATGAACATTGACTCATTAATACTAGAAACGATAGTTGACGTTCACAGTTTTCAAGATTCACCAAATTTCATATTCAAACAATCATAACCCAACATAATAAATGACAACCGCGACGTGCTCAGTAGTTGTAAACTCTTGAGCAGTGGTTGTTAATGTTTAGAGAGAACACTTATTATTAAGTTCAGTACCCGAGTGAAAGAGATAGACTAGGTTTTGTTGTTCTTAAACATTGCATAATAAGGGTTTCAGGCTTAAACTCCCCGATTATATTACTCGTTAATAGCATTATCAAGGATCAATCGGAGATAATTTATATGGAAATATTGACCAAGGGGATAAGTTAAACAAATTTACATACAATACTGGTATTCCTTTACAATAGCCTACCTGTCCTTCATTCTCGGCACTATAAGAACCAAGGTTTGGTCGAAGCGGTCAAGGTCTTTCAACAGATGCAGGAAAAAGGTTTTGCTCCAACTCAAAGAATTATAAAACTCTCTTAATGGTCTATGCACTGTGAGGTTGAATTGCAAAGCTTTGTTCAGTTTTTTAAAATCTGCCTGCAATTTCTCAAATAAAGGAGTCTATAGAAAATCAAAGCCGAGGAGAAATTTGGTAGGCGTGCAGTAGGGGACGTGGGATCTTCACCATCCAAAAATCAATACAAGGGTACATCACTCACTTCTTGCCATATTTTTTCTGAAATTAAATGTATGTGACCAAATTCGTTGTGCAACATAGTATTTTTGCACAAACCCAATAATTTTTATGGACATAACTTATAAGAACCTCATATGCTTCTGAGAAGTGCAGTGCTGGAAATAATTTTCAAAATTTTCATAGATTCTGACAATAGCGGATCCTTTTGGATGTAGATGACTTTGAATTTCTGTTCAGATTGCAGTCTTTTGAAAATTAATATAAGACACTATGGACTATTTGTGGAAAAGAACATGGAACATACATCCAATCCAGTAATGCTCAAAATGTGTGGGATTGAAGCGCCTACATGAAATAAAATTAAAATCAGGGTTATATGGGGTGGTGGAGAGTCAAACCCAGAGTAAAGTGGAATATAGATAAGTCGATTTCTAAAGCTTTGTTCTGATATTCTTCTCTAGAATTGGCGGCATGAGCCATCGATCTTTTCCTCCATGCTCCCTCTCTCTGGAAAGCATGGAATTCCAATTTTTTAACGATTGCGTAGACACCACGACTGTTGCATACTCAGTATGCGCTATTGGAAAATATCTAATATTGAGATTGCATACTCGGTATGCGCCATTGGAAAATATCTAAGATTGAAATTGGGATCGATATCGATATCGAAAACCACCCATGTAAATGGGTGGGAGGAGGCGGCCATTACCTTCCACCCAACATAAAAATAAAATAAAATAACCAATATTTTGACATGATCGGGATGTCTCCACCACTGGAAACGTAACAATAATAATACAGTGAACAAAAAGACAGGGACATGATAATACAGTAAACAAAAACATAAAATAACCAATATTTTGACATGATCGGGATGTCTCCACCACTGGAAACGTAACAATAATAATACAGTGAACAGAAAGACAGGGAGATGATAATACAGTCGATGAGACGGCTAAACCCTGAAAGTTCGAAGTTCTGATGTTGGCTTACCAGTCGATGTTAGTGAAAGTTGCACTGAAAATATTCGTGTCTAGTTGTATTAGATGAGACATGCCGCAAGCCACTAGGAAATGGAAGATACCGCAAACTCAGGTACTGTGAAAGCACTGTAATAGAATTTCTAAGCACACCACAATGGACAGAACAAAGGGGCACAGAGGTAGAGTAGGGATGCTGAGAAGAATGGGAAAACGTTGAGGTAGTAGCCTCCACGTAGCTGCAAGGTGTTCACATCAAACATTGGCATCTGGCTTTGGAGACAACGGATAAATTTTATCACAAATTTAGGCCATTTAAGTTAGCAAAATGTTAGGAAACTAATGCTACGGTGATATGTGGTATTAATTCACCTTAAACTTATTTTAGATTTATTATTCCATGAAAACCAAAGTATACCAAGGTTATGCCCCGATATGAAGCCAAATAAGAGGAAAAAGTTATTGATTGGTGGATTTTGCAACCTAAAGGATGCTGATTAGTTTTACTAAAAAGGTATGCTACAAAACTTAGGGTAACAACTTATAATTCACATTGAATTCTGTGCAAATTATTGGAAATAACACAGACCATATAGTCCCTGCTGCCTGTTCAATCTTAGGGACTAATAAGATTGAACAATTGGAGGATTTATTTGTTTCCACAAAGTCAACAGTTAGAGGTGGGCTCGAGTTTCTTCCCATATTTTGTGATAGAAGATCAACTAAAAATTAATATATTTCCAGCATGGCATGTGATTAAACAGTTCCATATTTTCAGGCTATAGTTAGGGGACAAAGGGCAGTAAATCAAATTTGGATTTTATGAATCAAAATTAGAAATTATTGATCTTATTGAGGTACACATGGAAATCAAATGAACACTTGGCAGCTAAGAGATCCTGAAGACATTCCAACTCCAACAAAACCTACAACTAGAGACACTTTGCTTTTATTAAAGACCTAGCCTTTGATTTAGCTGTGAGAGAGCCCTCTTTGGGTTGGAAGGGCTAGATTCTAGTCTACAGGTTGGTTTGTGGTTACCTCCAAGTTTCTTTGATACAACCCAAATAAATTACAGAGTGATAACAAGATCCAATAATATAACAAATATGTATCATATGTATATAACAAGAGGCACACATATACAATAATACACAATTTTTAAAATTACAAAGTGAAAGGCTCGCTAGAATGGTGGTAGCTTATCTATGCGAAGAGATGTGATGGATACGCTCATTCGCAAGAAGATGATTATTAAAATCAGGCTCCAAAGGCCTTTTTAACATAAAGAAAATTCAAAAACCTAACCCCGGAAGATGAAAAGCCAATAGTTTTTTTGGACCCCGTTTTGGGGAATTTGGTGTATCAACTTCCCAAAGGCGTAACTTTGGCATACGATCTTCGTTTGGGGCACAAGATATATCGTTGGAAATGTATCAATGAGGAGATTCATTTTTTAGGATCAATCAGATCCTTTCATTATATTTTAGGTGCCATATTTTGAAAAAAAAAAAAAAACATCGTTTAGGACCTCAAAATGGCCCCAGAAGTTTGGGTCCCGAAAAAATGCTAAACGTAGTAAGTTGCCAAAAAACTATTTTGAGCCAGTTGTAATAGGTGGTTGGACACCAATATCCACCTGGATCAATCCTCTCTCCTTAAAAAGCAATGGTATCCATAGCGTTGAGTTCTCTGGGGAGAGGGAGAAGTGTTTATTGAATCTGAACCTTGGGGAGGTGTTTGCCTTGCTGGAAAAGTTGCACTGCTTGCCTTGTGGAAGGCTGTTGCAAAACTGATGTTGGAGGGGTTGGAACTTTTTAACTAGTTTGACTGCATGAGATGACAGTGTGCATAATTAATCTTTGTTCTTTGCTTCAATCTTTTCGACCTGCTTCTATTGGATAAAAGGTGCTTGGATCGAGGCAACAATGGTTGCAGTGTCCTTCTATTCACCTTTTGAACAGATTGTGAAGAAGATGAATTTTGTAGTATGAGATACTACCTTGCGACATTGTTTATGTGGGACAATAGTCAGAACTACCTCTGGTATCCTATAGAGATGACCCCCAACAGTAAAAATGTCAGTATAGGGTCGAGACTCAGAAATAACATGGCGCTTCCACATTTATGGCTGGCCCAAAAGAACATCACATACATATAGCAAGGCAACATCACATAATAAATCATCCTTAAATGGATTGATACTGTATGCCAAATGGTAGTGTTGGATGACACAGATATCTCATCCCTCGCGGAGCCACCTGATGTTGTATGGTTGCGGGTGTGGTGTTGTCGACAATCCCAACTGTTTGACAACCTATGTTGAGATAAGGTTTTTCTAGATTTCGCTATCAACAATAAAATGCAGCGGGGTCCCCTTCACCCACATTTGTGAATGAAAAAAGGAACTCCCCCTCTTCAGTATCCATTGGTTCTTCTGGTTGAATTGTTACGGGCATGAAAATAACAGTGGGGTTTGTGTCGATGATATGTCTTCTCCCATTATTTTCTGAATCAAATTCTAAATCAGGTTTCAACTCCTTTTCTTTGATGTCGACCACCCATGATTTCTTTGAGTGACATTCATCAGTGTTATGCCTGGGGATTTTGTGGAAATTACAACACTTTCTAGTGTCCTTCTTTGTCTTTTCATTACCCTTCTTTTCTTATGGATTGGACTGGTTTTCTGGAGGTTGGTTGTTAGGGATGTATTTACCATACTTTGGTGGTTGCAGATTTGCAGACCTAATCTCCCGTTTGTTCTGGTTCCTAAATTTCTTCTCGGTTTTGACAACATATTGATAGCCATCTCCCAATGATGAGATGTCTAAAAAATCCGTTTCAGTTTGTATGTACCTATGCAGAGCCTCGTGGTATTTTAGAACTATATGTCACTCGAAGTATTTGATACCCAACTCGGTACATAAGTTATGGGAAGTATTTGCGAACTCCAACACTATTTGGTCCATCTCATGTACTGGTCGTCATAGTTACCAACATGGTAATATTGTTCCTTCACTGCATCCAAAAAAAATTACCAAGTGGGCTCGACCCCATGTATTCTAGACTCCTTTGTGGATATTTTCTCCTAGTAAGTTTCCCACTGGTGTTTGACATGGGGGAGATCCTTAAGGAGAGCGAAGGTGATCTTTTTCTTGTCAGAAAAATTGTGAATAAAGAAATAACCTTCTAGTAGATTTAACTATTTTTCTAGGGCATCCACATATATATGACCTTCAAATACATGAATATGAAAATTAACTTGTACCTTGAAAGGAGAGGTGCCTTCAATGTAGCATCTTGATGAAGACGTGCCTATTGTTATTGACATGCATTGAAGGATGTTGGAAAAATTATCCATCATTTCGTTCCTCTGTCCCATGGGAGCTTGCTCAAGAAACAGATTAATAAAATCTTCTCCTCCATCATTTTTATTTTCTTCCGCCGTGGAGAGTTTTTTTGGCATGCGAGAATGATTATCCTCAAGAGAGAGAAGCTCGAGACCCAAATTTCTATATTCAGACTTTGTCGGGGACATGCACTGAAAAATGATCAAGAGCATCCTGCTTTGATACCACTGATCGAGATTATTTTGAGAAAAAAAGGAGAGGGGAGATATAATAAAGAAATATACCGATATATTGCAAGATATCCAATAATATAACAAAGATATATCAGATGTATATAACAAGAGGCACACAAATACAATAATACACAATTCATATTAATGAGTGAAATCTACAGAATTGTAAAATTACAGAGTGAAAGACTCGCTAGAATGGTGGAAACTTATCTCTGATAAGAGATGTGATGGATACACTCATTCACAAGACGATGATTATTACAATGAAGCTCCAAAGGAATTTTTAACTTAAAGAAAATCCAAAACCCTAACCTTGAAAGATGAAAAGCCAACAATCTTGTGGACCCCGTTTTGGGTAGTTTGGTGTATCAACTTCTCGAGGGCGTAACTTTGGCATACAATATTTTTTTGGGGCACGCGATAGCTCGTTGGAAAGGTATTGATGAGGAGATTTATTTTGGGGGATCAATCAGATCCTTTACATATCATTAGGTTCCTGATCATGAAAAAATGTCGTTTAGGACCTCAAAATGGCCCCGGAAACTTGGGGCCCGAAAAACTGCTAAAAATAACAAGTTTCAAAAAACTATTTTGAGCTAGTTGGAATAGATTGGTGGCCATCGATATCCACCTGGATCATCACCCCATGGAAGAATAATGTAGAACACAAACTGGATAGAATGGTGGTAGCTTATCTTTGAAGAGAAAGAGATATTGGCTAGACTTATTCACAAAAATATGATCAAAAATAGGTCAAAAAGGTCATTTTATCATGAAGCTTAAAACACAAAGAGAAAAAAATCCTAAACATCAAAACCCTAACCTTGGAAGATGAAACACCAAAATTATTGTGGGCCCCAAGGTGATCAATTGATACGTCAACTTCTCGGGGGTGAAATTTTTGCATACGATCTCTATTTGGGGTGAATGATAGCTTATTGGAAATAAATATCCAAGGATTACAACTTTTTTTAGGACCAGGGTAGGCCATGGAAAGCACCTCACTGAATGTCCAAAAACCACTTTTTAGGCCCTCAAAACAACTACAGAAGTTTGGGACTTGAAAAACCATAAAATAACGTCCAAGAAGATAGTGAAATGTTGAGTCAATGGAAGAGGTGGTGGCCAATGATATCCACCTATATCATCCCTCCCCCCTTAGTAATCAATTTTCCACATTGTGTCAATTTCTCTCATCGTAAATGGGAAATTTTGTTGAAATTGGCTCATAGTGAGCCACTTGCCTTGGTGAAGAAGTTTCCCTTGACGACCCAGCAGAGATATATTTGTTGTTGGAAAGTTCCTTTCATCTGTGTATCCATGATTTGAACAATTGTATCCTTCTCAAGGTAATCAAGTTTGATTTCTATAGGGGCCAAGTGCCCGACTACCTTTGAGGTTTCCAGTAGAGGTTGAAATTGTGGGTGAAGGAGATCCACATTAAAGAATAGATGCATTCCAAGGAATATGCTAATACTTAACTCAAAAGCATAATCACCTATATCATGGGTAATTCTATAAGGCCCGTATCTAAGTGGGATAAGCTTGTGATGGGGTCCTACAAAACACTCTTTCTACAAATGTAATTAGTCCTTATAACTAACCTGAAATTTGTGTGGAACCCAATACTAGTCATGTCACTACTTGTAATTGATATTGGATTTTTGCAAGATCTCATGGACTTATTGGAAGATGTTGTGAAATCATTCAAAAAATATTGATGCCTTATCATCCTTAGTTTGAGCATGGGAAAATTATTCCTATGTGGATGAAATGGGCAGAGCTACATCAATTGGGGACAATGGATGGAACCCCAAGCACACCTAAAAAGGGCTTGGATAGTAGATATATGAAGGGCTTGATTGTAGTTATGATGAACATAAGGAAGACTCATCCCATTTGCAAATATATTTGGATTTGTACATTCTCAGGATATGTACAATCATCCTATTGACTACCTCCATCTATCCATTGGTTTGGGGGTGGAAGGAATTTGATTTGGTGAGCTTGGTTTCCATCAAAAACCATATATTTGACCATAATGTACTCAATAACCTACTATCGTGATCTTAAATAATAATATTTGGTAGCCCGAAATGAACCCAAACATGCTTAAAGAATATCTTAGCAGTGGCCTTTCCTGTGATACTCTTCTTGTAGGGTGCCAAAAATGCCATCTTAGAGAATCAATCAATGACCACGAAGACACAATCATTACCATGCTTGCTTGAAGGTAGAACAAACATGTAAGCCATGGAGGTGGAATCCCAAGGCCTATTAGGAATAGGCAGAGGGGTGTATATCCCTTGTTTATTAATGGAGGGTTTGATGATGGAATAGGCAATGCATGATTTGTTGGAACATGGATTAAACCACAAAGGAGAATGGATCTGAGAGGTAACAATGGTGTCGAAATACACCATAGAACTAAAGCACAAGTTTCTCAATAAGAGAAAGAGAAGATCCTTGATAATGATCTGATGATGATGATATACAAATCACAAAGATCGTCTATAAATGGGTTTTGTTCATGGACCAAAAAAAAAAGCTCGGGGAGAGTTGGTTGTACCTGTCCACAAGATGTGGCTCTAGGATCCTAAGTGGACATGGTCAGCCAACGATTTAGTTAGAAATCGACCCAAATACTTGGTCAACCCATTCAACCGACAAGGCGAGGTTTACAATGGAACCTCATGTTCCAAAACCCCTCGTAAACTCATCTTGGAGGAAAACAAATTACACAACATTCCCCTTGAATTTGTTTTGGATGCAAAATTGATCACAAGATGGTACAACAACAATATGGAGGAATTTTGATCACCATCCACATGGAACAAGTCCAAAAGAGCAGATAACCATTGAAAATTGGTTGCAAAATCCATTGCTCAAACAAAGTCCCAGTCAGTTGGTTGACTAGACAACACGACAACACCAGCTAGTCAATTAGTCGAATAGAAAAGACCACACCAATCTAACAGTCTCTGTTAGGATATATGGTATTTTTATTAGGTACAATAAGTGGGAGTACAACTCCCAACAATACATTCAAACATGGTTTGGTCAACCTCAACAAATCCAAGTAAATCAATTGGGTTTACTCATCAACAACTCCAATTACTTCCCCCTTTAAACAAAATTGAGGAATCAAATAATCATCAATTGATATTTCTCAAAAAAACAATTCAAATTTCAAGTTGATTTGAATCCTATCTGACCAATACCCCAATTGAACTCCAATCGACTGTCAAGTCGGGTCGATCTGAGTCAACCAATACCCAAGTCAAACTCCAGTTGACTGTCAAGTCAGGTTGATCATGTGGTTGACCACTGCAAAGCATAAGAAATGAATATCAGTGGTGTATGTCCATACAACCAACGAAACAAAATGGTAGGAACTATTCAAACATCTTATCATATGCACCCATGACCACTCATCAATCCAACCATAGTCAATCATGGTAGCTGGTATTAGTCCACGATTATGTCTTTCGTGTCTTTTCTGCAAGGATATGAAAGCATGATTTCCATGTCTTCGATGGCGAGGATGATGATAAGGAATAGAGTTTTGTGTTGGTTGGTCAAGAGATATAGGCATGTCAATTGTACTCTCAGTAGTAGAGAAACCTTATATTTCGAAAGTAGTGTCATCAAGAATAATATTCTCATCTTATATCATTTTATGAACAACCATCTCATTAGTAGGTTTAGTAGATTGCTCTATTGGAAAACTAGTCTAAAGTCCACCTACAATGAACATAAATTGCTTGCTTGGATCAAGGGAATATGTAGGTAAGGAGGCATAAACAACATCATATCCAAGACCTATTCTTGTTGGCATCATCTCAGGCACAACACAATCAGTAATACCTTGTCCATTCTTCCCAATTCCTCCTCCTCTATATCCCATATTGTTGAGAAGTGGGGATCCTATACCTGTAGTGTGTTTTTCAAAGCTAGGAGAAACAACACAATCATTAGTTTTAAAGAATAAATATGGTTTACAAATAACATCAGAGGGTGGAGAAGAAATATGTGATCTTCACAGCTCAACAACATCAAGATTCTTCTCACAAACAACTAGACTAGCAACAATGGTGGAAGAAGAAATAGGTGAGTCTTCCAACTCAAAAATATTCTTCTCAACAATGTTCTCAGTAGTCTGCAGTTGGTGAACTTGTTCTTCAATAATTTGTTTGCAGTCCTCCAAGATCTAGAGAGCCTAATCCTTCTAAGTCAGTTGCAGCAATATGCAATCATAATCTTCCTTCAACACCTAATATTCATAAAACATTTGATTGTTATACTCTTGAAGAGGAGTGTCTTCTTCATGAAACTCATGAATGGAGGACTACAAGTGGGAAACCTCACGATTTATCTAGGATTTTGCTTCCATCAACTAATTGACATATGTACTCAACATTGGGTGAGGAATATCTTTCGCTTCTTCCTCCAAGACTTCAATAAGGTCAAACTTCTCCTCAAATTCATCTGCAATACTTTGAAAAAATATTGTCGCGGTGTTTCCCATGGTAGAAATCCTCTTGGAGTGCTCAGCCATAGCAGTCTAGAACATGTATTTTACAGTCTTCAAATTACTTTCAAGTCCTGCATTCTTTGTCTTCAAGGAATCATTTTCACAAGAAAGGGATTTCACCTCCTTCATGAGATCATCAACAAGATCGATTTTGTCGCCAAAATCATCCACCGTATCTTGAAATATGATTTCCACTGTCTATTCTAGGTCAACAATTTTCCTATATTTTTCATCAAAACGCTGTATAAGGATGGTTTGAAAGAGGGTAATCTCATCTTACATTTGGGTATGGGTTGTCTTTAGGTCACTTCTCAGGCATTGATTCTCATTCTACAACTATGCAATGATATTCTGCAAGGTCTTCTGCATGAAGTTGGTTGTGAGATTATTCCAAGGAGATGGTATTTTTCTCATGAATATCATGTAGTTTTTGAAGAATTAGAGATTCGTATTCATATAACATGCCCATTTTCGATGGAGGGAATGATCTGGGAACCAAATATCCAAAGGAAAGAGTAAGCATAAAGTCGACCACAAAAAGAGGTTAAGCTTCACCAACCAAGTCAGTTTCATTTGGTATATTTACCAAGGATCTAATGCCAAGGCTAGTCAATAATGAGAAATCAACCCAAGTCACACAAGGCTAGGGTACCCTCAACATTCTCCTTCTACCAAAATGAAGATACAGGGACAAAATGCATCACTGATATATTGGGAGAGCCTCTTATTGGTGACCGGACTGGCCACACTCTCATGTCAAAAAAAGAGCAGGTCAAGCATATCCCAACAACATGAGTTGGGAAAGGGAAATTGGATTGGCCTTCATGTTTGTTTCACTCGAATAAAAAATAGCAGTCGAGTCAAGAAATGTGAAAATCCAAGTTGAATCATATTTAATTCGAAAACAAGGAGGGGCAGGTCGAATCTCTTTTTCACTTCTATAAAAAAGAAATTGGTTAATTCCTCCTTTATTTCAGTTGAGAGTCCATATCCATGAATTGATTCGGGTGCCAACTCAATGGGTTGTCTTGGATAGTTGAGTCAAGGCTCAGTAGAGAATCCACGGATGAGTCTAGGGTATCCATGAATCACCTGGGATAATTTTGTATACGATAAGGGTATCCATGCATCCATCTTCATTTGAAGAAAATGTTGGGAGGATAGGCAATTTTTTAGAAAAATCTCACGTGGTTCACTGTTGGAACCTCCTTCATTGATGATATTTGAGATAATGGTAACTTCAAAACATGTTAAGTGGAGCTAAAAAGGGAAGGTCGAGTGGACTTTGTTCAAGGGGTTTCGACAATGATATCATTTAAGTCAAGTTGGACTCTAATGGGAGTGCTCACTAGTCGAGTCAAAACAATTTTTCTAGTCGATTACAATACCAAGTCAACGGACCAAAGTCGATGGATTTGCATATTTTGACAATAACCCTCAGTAGATTTATTCTCTTCCTTCCAAAGTATCAATCCTACAATTAAAATCCAACAAACAAGAATTTTTTTTGAACAACTTCAAATATATATTTATGCCTGGAATAACCATGAATGCTCAGTGTTATCTCATTCTTGTCTGAGTAGTTTCTGCGAACCCTAGATCAAGGAGCCATCTTCTCTGATACCATGTTGTAACAAGGATTAAATCGTAGAGGAGAATAGATCCAAGAGGCAGTGTTGGTGTCAAAAGGCACCTTAGTACTGAAGCACAAGTCTCTCAATGAGAATGAGAGAAGATCCTCGATGATGATAGACCAATCACAAGGATTGTCTATAAATTAGTTTTTGTCATGAAAAAAAACATTAAGCTCAAGGATATTTGGTCACACCTATCCAAAAAACGTGGATCTAAGATCCTAAGTGGACATGCTCAACCAAAATTTTATTTGGTCGTCGACCCAAAGACTTGTTTGACCCACTCAACTAACAAGGTGAGTTTTACAATGGAAACACATGTTTCAACAAGATATAATATACTTTTTTCCATATTTTCAAAGACTCATCCAATAAAAATACTTTTTTAACACTACCATTTTTTATTCCATGCCAAATTGTCTTTCCACCCAAATTTAATGAGCTTCCCAAATCATCTTTACACACTCGCTTGAAGGAACACAAAGATGGACCAGATGGTATAACATTCCATCCTAGAGATGCAATTCTAGAACTAGTTTACCTACTCTCAATTTTTTACAGGTAGAAACTAAGTCAGAGTCAATGTTGTATAATTATGGCCACCCAGAAATCTCATGCCCATAAGAGTTAATAAATATGGTTAGTGCCACAAATGTCGATTAACTGAGGAAGTCTACAACATAGTTGGTGCTTCCCTTCTTGTACTTGATTTTCAAGTGGAATTGATGTAGGTATATTGACCACTTTTGATGGTGGTGATTTTGTAGCTTTCCTTGTGTCTGCATGAATTGTAGAGGCTTGTGATCAATGTGGTTGATCGTTTCCTTTCCCATAATATAACTCTTGTACTATCGACATGCATGCACAATGGAGTAGATCTCTTTGTCATAGGTGGTATATCTACAAATAAAATTATATATTGTTTCACTGTGATAGGCCACCATATTTCCCTATTGAGTTAGGATTGCATCGATATCATAGTCAAAGTCATATGTCTCAATCTCAAAGGGTTGTTGTAGGTTTGGTAGTGTGAGGACTGGTGCAGATCAGAGGTGATTTTTTAGATCCTATAATACTTTCTCTTGTGACTTGGACAAGGAAATCTTGACGTTAGCTCCATCCTTGGTCACTTGAATTAAGGGCCAAGAAATATGAGAGAATCCCAACATGAACCTATGGTAGAAGTTGGCGAGGTCCATGACACTATGGAGCTCTATCATAGTCTTTGGGGATAGTCATTCATGAATGGCATGGATCCTGGTAAAGTCCGCATGCACCCCATGTTCATCCATGATGTATCCCAAGAATTGAATTTTTTTCATGTTGAATGAGCATTTCTCCATAATGGTATATAACGCGTGCTATCGTAGGGTGATCAAGACCTATTGGATGTGTTGCATATGTTATACCTAGTTTCAGTTGAATATGAAGATTTCATCCAATTATATAACCAAAAAATTGTTTGTGAATGACCACAATATATCATCCATCATCCTCATGAATTTCGTTGGAGAATTAGTCAAGCCAAAATTCATGACCAACCACTCAAAAAGGCCTTTTTTATATTTGAAGGTTGTTTTCCATACATCGATTTATTCTATAGAAATCTGGTGGTATTCGATATTCTAATCAATCTTACTAAATAACTTTTAACCCTTAAGTTAATCAAGAATATCGTCAATCTAGGGGATCAAGTATTATTTCTTGAAAATGATCTCGTTCAAGGCTCTATAATAAATATAGAGTCACCATGTCCCATCCTTCTTCTCTACAAACACAATTGGGCTCCGAGAAGGTGAGGAGATCGATCGAATGTGGTCCTTGCGGATGAGATCGTGAATACGAAATTTTGTTTCCTCATTATCTAGAAGGGGGAGCTTGTATATTGGACCATTGGGTAAGGGCGCACTAGGTATCAATTCAATGGAATGTTTGACTTGACCTGAGTGTAGAAGCACCCCTGTAGGTGAAGTGAATATATCTCTATATTATGGTACAACCTTTTCCACTTGATTCTATTGTGTAGAGAGATCCTGTGTAGAGGTTGTGGAAGTCACAGTAACCTTTTAGTTCACCTTCTGACCGGACCATGAAGAGGAAAAACTTTTCAATCTGAGATATTACCTTCCGACATTGTTTTGTTGATATCAATGAAATTGTAGTAGTCGTAACTACCTTTGATACCCTGTAGGGTTGAAATCCCAAAGTAACAATGACACTATGGGGCCAAGACTCATAAATATCATGAAGCTTCCACATACAAGAATCTCCTAAAATAAAATCACAAAATTCTAGTTGGGAAACATCACATAGTACCTCATGTTTGAAGGGATTAATGTCATAGGACATGTAGCACCAGTGGGTGACGTGAAGATATCATCCCTGCCTTAACCAACCAATGGTGTACAGTTGAGGGTGTGGCATTGTCGAAAGCTTTAGTCTCTTGATGACCTCGACTAAGATCAAGTTCTTTTGGCTCCCTCTATCAACAATGAAATGTAGTGGGGTCCCCTTCACCCACATCTATGAATGGAAGAGGTTCTCCCCCTCCTCAAGCTCATTTGATTTGTCTAGTTGGATATTTGTGGTTTTGATGGTAACATTAGGTTTTGCATCGATAATCCTCTTTCCCTATTCTGAATCAGATTCTAAGTCATGGTTTGACCCCTTTTCTTTAAGCTCATCCAATAATGACTATTTTGAGAATCATTCATCAGTGTTCTATCAAGAACTTTTGTGGAACTCACACCACTTTCTAGTGTCCTTCTTCATCTTCCCATTACACTTATTTTCCTGTGGCTCGGATTGGGTTTCTTGAGGTTGTATTTCTTTACTCAAAATCCTCCCAATGGGGAGATGTGATCCAAAACTGGATCCGAATAAAAATCAAAGAGTTATAATGGCTCAACAATGAATTAAATTTAGCAAAATGATAAGGTTGGTTGTAGAAGTGAAGCTTGAGGATGCGAGGTTGAGAAAAAGGTTGGAGAAGAGGTTTATAGTGTGAAGGGATCCACCCTTGTCCATTACACCATTTCTCACCTACAAAGTGTTGTATATCCAAGGAAAGAATAAAACAATTAAATATCAAAAGAAGAAAATGAAGGAAAAAGACAAGGACATAGGAACCATGATCTAGAATACTACCAGAAAAAACAACATGGGGAAGAACATTGGAATTAGGAAGTTGAGGAGTTCAATATGCTTGGCCTTCCTAATACTCCGATTTAGCTAATTTAGCATATAAAACTTAGTACTGCATTGGGGAAGGGGTTCTTTTCCAAATAAGAGAGCGATTTCCTAAGAGATTTTTTATATTGTAATCTATAGAAGATCTAGAGATCTAAAATTTGATTTTAAGTATGAAATTTCTAAGAAAACAAGGGAAAATACATTCGATGTTGGTTTTACAATTTGGGTTTCTAGGGTAACATTTATGTTGTTTTAAGGTGCATTAATTAATTATATGGTTGATATTTTCTATTGGTTGCTTCATTTTGGCATATGCGTGTGTGTTTTTTGTTCAATTAATAAACCAAAAAGAAACCCATATTCATTTCCTCAAGACACTATGAGGGCCACAATAGTTAGTTATCCTAGACCATTCAATTAATAGCTAGAGAAGATTAATGGTCTAAGGAACATAGCTATTGGATATTATTTCCTTTCTTAGACCAATTTTCTATTTTATTTGTTGGAAATAAGTGTTTTTTTCCATCCTTGGTCATTTTATTTATAGAGAGAAACCACACGCATTTCTCTTCTCATGGATTCACTGAACTTTTAATTGATTACAGTTCCTCACTAGCAATTCACTTGGATTTTCGAATCATCTATGTAGTTGTGCATACTAAATATTATACAAGGATATGTTTTCTAAGATCTTTGAGTGGAATTTAGAGCTCAAACTCTCAATTTCCTTTATCATCAGTTTAAGTGGTTGAGTGTTTTAATTTCTTGGTCACTAGCATAGTGAGTTTGTTGGTGATTTGGTGTGTCCAATTGTTATGTTAAACACATTGTAGAACCTTTTAATTGCACCACATGCTCTATTTCATCTCTATTTGATCTCTCTATATATTAACTAAATGTTGTCTCTCTCCCTCTGGTGCATGCTTAACGACCTATAGCCTAACCATTTCTTTGATTGGATTGTTTCCTAGTGTAGGCTCTTTGAATTCTATGTTTCTTTTCCCTGTTTCTCATTTATAATATCCATTTAAGGAATGAACATTCGCTTACAACCTTATGTTTGGTCATGAAATCTCATGTATAGATATTTATATTTAATATCCCATGCTATTGTGGAATCATAATAGGATGATATGAGGCATACTATCTAATTCTTAATGATATGGTGAATGTACATATTCATATGTGTATTGAGATGCCCATAGATCATTCTCATGTGTCGAGTTGAACCTCTTCGTACACAATATTATTACTTGATTGGGAATAACAACTGTAATGATCCAAAATTCTTAAAATCTCATAACATAACATAATTACACACCATGTATTGAATGTGAGCATGGATCACAACTCCAAGATAATGTTATGACCCAAGGGGGGCATATATATGGCTAAATGTATATGATATGACCCCAAGGGGGGGCATATATGGGCCTAAATTTACATGTAGTGTGTAAATACATATGTAATAGGGTCAACCTAGTGATAAAGGGGCCTCATGTGCAAGTGTGAATAACTATATATAAGAGATCATGTATTCATTATTGGGAGGAAAAAATGGCGAAGTATGAATGGTATTTGGTTATTTCGAGGGGGTTCCCCTATTATTTAAGGAGTTATTACGTAACTTATATATCTTGGAGTTGTGCTCCACGATCACATTTTGTACATGGTGTCTAATTCAGTTATTTATGATATTTTGAGCATTTGGATAATTACATTTGGTATCAGAGCACCGATCCTAGGGTTTTTCTCCTCAACATAGTCATTTTTTCATTTTCACTATAACGTTTTATTGGAGCATGTTAAGAAGGAGAAACCTGGAGAATATTTATAAGACTTATCAAAGTACATTTGGTAATAATTTCATCTTCTGATTCATTTCACTTTTGGATATACACTCTGTGGAAGATAGGGTATCTGACTAGTCCTATTGACTAGTCTCAAACATGGGTTCCGGGTAAAACAATCATAACTTACTCCTTGAGTATCAAAATTGAGTGAGACCAATTTCATTGGATAGTGGACATGCTTTATTAATTCTGGTACAATTTTCATAATTGTATATCAATCATTTTTCACAGGGCACTCTATACAAGTGCGCTCTCCTAGAAAGTCCAAAAATCAACAAGGTGTGGGGAAGTTACCATAACTTCCACTTGGCACATCCAATTTTGGTCAGACCTATGGCATTGCGGAGAAGAAATTTCAAAGTACTACGGGTCACAATTTTAAACTCAGAAGGTCCAAAATTGTAGAGATACATTATAAGTAATGTCAGCCAGGAGGACAAACTCCAAATCAGGGTTTCCAAGGTATGTTGACTTAAAACTATCATAAATTTTTATTGGAATGTCCGATTGATGTGATTCAAAATCCGTTGGAAATATAAAACCTATAATATTATATTGGAACAAGGATTATAACTATTTGAGACATTTATCCTTAATATATTGAGGTTGGAAGTCAAGGATTGTGGTTAGACCTCAATTAAGAATCAATGACAATACCTAACTTTAGTGGAGATGAATATAAAGATTAAATCAGTCCCATGGAATGGTTGAGGATGGTAAAGGAATATTGTATGAGGATTGGTATAAATTCTTGCGGAGAATATTTTTTTTTGGGGGGTGGAGCTCATAAGTGGTGGATAAGCCTTGATGAATATACTAAACTCTACTCCACATGGGAAGAATTTCAAAAAATCTTCTCAAATAAATAGATTAGGGATACAAAAATGGAGGAAATGTATAGAATTCAATATGAATTAAAATAAACAAAGAAAGAGATTAAGAAGAAGGATGAGGATCTATCTAAGATAATATCCCTTAATGAATCATTCATTAAGGAGGTTAAAAACCTAAAGCAAGAAAATACTAGCAAAGGAAAGTGGGAAAAATATGAATCAAGGGAAGATTTGAAAAAGAAAGATAAAGAGATATGTATATTAAGAAGCCATAATAAAAAAATATTGGATGAGGTTAAGAGATTGAAAGAAGGAAAGAAGAATTGTCAAAATAAAGAAGAAAGAAGGATCTTGGATGAAGAATCTACCAAATTAAGACTACAAGAGGAAATTTACAAGAAGGTTGAGGAATCCTTAAATACTGATGAGGTACAGTAAAAAATGCAAGCCAGAATTGAAGAAGGACATCGAAATTTGATAGATGGGGTCAAATTGTAGCTTCAAAAGGAGAAAGAAGACAAGATTCAAGAAGGTCAACGAAAGATACTTGAAGAAGTTGAAATCCATATAGAGGATGTACATGCCAAATATGATGGTATTGTCTACAAGGCTAGAGTAATCAAGGAGAAAGAAAATATGATCGAGGATGTCATTGTCTCTGAAAAAAGAAAGATAAAATGCATGTGAAGAGTGAAGAAAAACTGTCAAATGTGAAACCGTATCGACACCCTATTACCAAGAAACATTTCAAGAAAGACAAGAAGGAAGATATCAACATTATGAAGGGAGAATATGAAATAATTGTCAATATTCATGGAACAAGGCATCACCAAACTACTCTTCAACAAGCTATTATCAGAGACCAACAACCACTACAAATTGGAGAAGCTTCAGCAAAAATACATGGAATCAAAGGAAAGAAAATTATACAACAAGTAGAAACCAAGGATTAAGACTGAAAATAATTGATTTTGGATAGATCATCAACAATGGAATGAATAAAGCATGAACATAAGAAAATACTATTACTTGGTTTTATCACATGTGAAGCCTTTAAATGCAAAACTTTGAGGACGAATATTTTTGGAGGGTATTATTTTATGACCCAAGGGGGGCATATATATGGCTAAATGTATATTATATGACCCCAAGCGGGGGCATATATGGGCCTAAATGCACATGTAATATGTAAATAGATATGTAATAGGGTCGACTTAGTGATAAAGGGGCCTCATGTGCAAGTGTGAATAGCTATATATAAGAGATCATGTATTCATTATTGGGAGGAAAAATGGTGAAATATGAATGGTATTTGGTTATTTGGAGGGGTTCCCCTATTCTTTAAGGAGTTATTGTGTAACTTATCTATCTTGAATTTATGCTCCATGCTCAGATTCTGTACATGGTGTGTACTTTTGTTATTTTATGATATTTTGAGTATTTAGATCATTACAACAACAATGTGGAGTGGATTGCTCCATTGTTGGGTATCGATCCCAGTCTTGTAAACAAGCATTTAAACAAATAAAAAATAGAGATGTCCTTTCACAATGTTGAATTCATGTTGAAGAAGCTTGAAATAAGTTTAGAAAGACTATAGATATATCAAAGTTTATTTTGTAGTAAGATTCTATTGTGATGAGATAGAATGGACATAGGTTCACCATCTACTAATTATCCAGGAGGTTTCTTTTTTTTTCAAGTTCCCCATTCTTTAGAGTCTAGAATTGGAAGGGTACTAAGGGCAGAGGAGTCGCTAGCACTATATCTCTATGATATAACTAAGGGTTTCCAATAGTAGTACTTAATTAAAATTTTCATAGCACTAACTAAGTAATATAGATCATACCCTTAGTCATACTACATGAGTCCTTGGTACACAAGAACGATCTCCCAAAGTGATGCTCTAAGTGTACAATAGAAATAGGACCATCGAGAGGCTTATGCAAGGCTAGTTTTAGGTACATCTAGGGGGATTCTAATGTACTGAAAGGTACATGGAAGATTGACTTTGTAGAAAAAATCCATTTAGTGCAGTATTACCCTTCGAGGTACTAACAAAGGGGTACAAGAGTGTCCAACTAGGTGACTTCACTTCTATTCCCTATGTCTATGTTTCCCTAGAAATCATTTTACTCACTAAATGATAAATCTTTATGTTTAAAGTTTTCGGAACACATCTCTAGATTAAAAAGAATGTTCTGAAATACTTATAGCAATATAGATAGAAATTTAATTATGGAAAGAAAATAAAAAAATAAATAAAGTATTGAAATAACAACAATAAGAAAACCTTTATTCCTATTTTGAATATATAGCATTGTTCAATTTCCTCTTCAAGGGTGTAGCCTCTAATTAAGCAGAGCTCCAATATAATATCAAAACCTTTGGTACCCAATTATAGATTCTATGACCAGAAATAGTTTCCAACTAACCAAAACCTTAACCACCTTGCATTTATTGATTACATAATCTAACTATTTAGTGGACATTATTTAAAAGATATGGTCATCATTAAGTAACTATGTATCCACTTAAATAGTGGAGTTAGGGTGGGTCCCTAACAAAATCCCATGAGATTGTGGTGAGTAAGAACCTATGGTAAGTTGGGGACTTGTTGTTGAAAATTATAGAGGAAATGGGATTAGTTCTAAAGGGAGAACCATGGCTACAATTTCCACATTAGCTGGAGTATGGTGTAGAAAAACATTTGCGTCTTCTTCTTAAAAAAACACAACATTAATTAATTAATTAATTAATTATATATATATATATATATATATATATATATATAATTAATTAATTAAATTAATTAGAGAGTATATATATATATATATATATATATATATATATATTCTTAAAAAAAGAATGTAAAATATATCTAAGGGAAACAAAAGAAAGATCAATTGACTTTTCATTGTATAATTTTTGTCCAACTCTTAAAATTAGCTCAGAATTTTCACCACCCAAAACTCCTTCTTGGTGGCGCGAGTCTATCATATAATCTATGGATTAAGAACCAAGAACCAATAGTAGAACGTAAAGAGGATATATTATCTTTGCCCTATTGAATTCTATGTGTGCACACAATAACTATGTGGATGTTGGGAAAGTTGGAAACGATATTTTAATTAATGAAATGGATTAATTGAGTATGCATATTCAAACAGTTTCAATCAAAATAGAGAATGTATAATCAAAATAGAGAATGTATAAGTAAGAGATCCTCTAGTAATAAAGATAATTAAAAAATTATTTAAGAAAACAATTAAATACAATTTTTTTTATATTTAAGAAAATAATAAAATGAAATTTTGTTTATGAACTATATAATAAATGGCGAAAATACATTTATACATTTAAATTTAGGAAAAAGATTAACAAAGAAAAAATAACCTCCAATTATCTTTCTTGAGATGGAAAACGATTAACAAAGAAAAAATAACCTACTTCAATTATATTTCTTAAGATGTTAACAAACATCATGGTATCTTTGGGATTTGAGTGTATGAATAAAAATTCCATACACTATACTATGTGTTTTGGAGTCATGATGTGATCAATTTTTTGTCCTAAAAAATTAATGCACTACATCATGTGTTTGAGAATGATGTTCTGATTAATAGTGAAATGCTTGGTCTTAAAATCTATTGATCTATTTCTTTATTAATCCTCCAATTAATGGTATGAAGACCTAATTAATCATGATGGTTTTCTAGTTGCTCGGGTTGGTATTGTTTCCTTCTTTAAAGATGAAGAATATGAAGTTAGAAGTTCAACATTTAGGGAATCGTTCCAAAAAAAATTCAGTTAGGCACATGTTTTCTATGTGATGGTCCATATGGTTTTTCCCCACTAAATGTGTTCAACGTGGATGCCATCTATGTCTTTGGTGCACCCTTTTGTTAACATATTTATTCCCTTTAATTCTACTTTCTATGTGAAAATTGGCTCATTGATGTCAATTTTTAGTCACAACCTTTTCTTTGTTGCATTTTTTGTAGAGGCCATTAGCATGTCACTACCATTTTGTCATTGAAATGCCATTTTCATGTACTTATTTCTTGACTTGGAAGGTTGGAATTTCAAATCCATGTCACCCATCAAATTTATTTCTTTGTTGCATTTTTGTAGAGGTCGTTAACATGTCACTAGCATTTTTCATTGAAATGTCATTTTTGTGTACTTACTTCTTGATTGAAGGTTGAAATTTCAAATCCATGTCACCCATCAAATTTAACGGTCATAATAAAATTGTCAACTATCTTACATATTACATATTTCGAATCTCTTTGATTATAAGTACGCCATAGTATTGACCACATTTAATGACTAAATTACCCGTGACCCACAATTTAAACTAGGGATATTTTTTTAATCCTAGCAACTTCTCCTCACTTTCTCTTATGAAATATTCATTTTGGGTTTTTCTCTCACTCATTATAAGCCTTCCAATCTTTTTTAATCTTAGCAACTTCTCCTAACTTTCTCTTATGAAATATTGGTTTTGGGTTTTTCACCAAGTGATTGTAAGCCATTTAAATCATAAATACTTTTTTTTTTAATGGTAGCAACTTCTCCTAACTTTCTCTTATGAAATATTGGTTTTGGGTTTTTCACCAATTGATTGTAATCCTTTAAGTTTTTTCCAATCCTAGTAACTTATCCTAACTTTCTCTTACTAAATATTGGTTTTGGGTTTTTCACCAACTGATTGTTCAAGTATTTTCTAATCCTAACAACTTATCTAACTTCCTCTTATGAAGTATTTTTTTTAGGTTTTTCACCAAGTGATTGTAAGCCTTCGAGTTCACGCTAATTGGGTTACTTTTGTAAGTTATTGTTCAAGTATTTTCTAATCCTAACTTCCTCTTATGAAGTATTTGTTTTAGGTTTTTCACCAAATGATTGTAAGCCTTCAAGTTCAGGCTAGTTGGATTACTTTTGTAAGTTATTGTTCAAGTATTTTCTAATCCTAACAACTTATCCTAACTTCCTCTTATGAAGTATTTGTTTTAGGTTTTTCACCAAGCGATTGTAAGCCTTCAAGTTTAGGCTAGTTGGGTTACTTTTGTAAGTTATTGTTCAAGTATTTTCTAATCCTAATAACTTATCCTAAGTATTTGTTTTAGGTTTTTCACCAAGTGATTGTAAGCCTTCAAGTTCATGGTAGTTGGGTTACTTTTGTAAGTTATTGTTCAAGTATTTTCTAATCCTAACAACTTATCTTAACTTTCTCTTATGGAGTAATTGTTTTAGGTTTTTCACCAAGTGATTGTAAGCCTTCAAGTTCATGGTAGTTTGGTTACTTTTGTAAGTTATTGTTCAAGTATTTTCTAATCCTAACAACTTACCCTAACTTTCTCTTATGGAGTATTTGTTTTAGGTTTTTCACCAACTGATTGTAAACCTTCAAGTTCATGCTAGTTGGGTTACTTTTGTAAGTTATAGGTTGATTGGAATGTTGTTTGGGGTTTAGTGTCTTATGCACCATAACAATGCATTATGCTAACTAGAACCGTTCATATTTTTTGGCTTTCATAATTATCCTTATAAAACTTAGTTGTGTGGTAACCCTTATTATATTTTCTTTATTCTTTACCATAAATTGACAATTGAAGTTGAGGTGTCACAAAGATATCAACAAGATATGAACTAATAACTAAATAAAACTAAACTTAACACTAACCAATTGCCTTATTACCAGTACTAAACCCTTTGTTACATGTGGCTACAAAATTTTCTAAATTTAACTGTTATGTTTTGGTGCTTCCTTCTTCCTTCCCTTGCAACTCCAACCTTCTTTTCTCCTTCCCACCCTATGTCTCCTATAAAAGAGTGGGTCATGTTATGCTTTGGTGCTTCCTTCTTTCTTCCCTTGCAACTCCAACCTTCTTTTTTCCTTCCCCACTGTGATTGTAAGCGTTGCATAAGTTCAAGATTTCTTCCCCACTGTGAGTTATGTCATTTTGTGCTTGACCCCGTCCACGGAATATCTTTGCCCTACTTTCCCATCTTCCAGTAGCCACAGCCGGTGGTCGCTTTCCACATAATGTACTATAGCTGCATGTAGGCTGGTCTGCCATTGAAATCGCCCACTAGCTGGGTGTTTGCTTATTCTTAAAGGTGACTGTCTATGTCGTATTTGAGATGTTGGTATCGTTCTTCACTATTGAGTTGTTTTTTCTGGTCGAAATCTGATTTTTGCATGGCGAAATAACATGCTGCTATGAAGGTGTTGTCGCCTGTGGGACCTCTACTGATGGTCGGTGTCCATTTTCCTCATAAAGACGTTGTTGCTTGAGGAATCTTTCAGTAAGCACAACAATGCTGCTACTGCTATTTCTTTCATCAAAGGCCTGTCTGCAAGCAGATTCATACAATTCTGTCTTGACACAGACATCTTCCCAGAGGCTGTACAACACCTCGCTTCTCTGGTAGAATAAGCTATGTTTTGATATGGACAGACATTAAATATGTTCTTTTTTTCAGGTATATGAGAATGTGCACAATTAATGATCTTTTAATCTAAAAATTTAATTTGATAACTAGTAATAAAAGATGTTAGAATGCCCCCGGGGCAGCTCAATTGGCAAGTGCCGTGAAAATGAAATTCCATGAGGTTTCGAGTTCAATCCCCCCTACTTACCTTGTGTGACACCTGAGCACCTGCCCAACTAGTTGTTGATTCCTCCAAACACAAAAAAAAAAAAAAAGATGCTAGAATATTCTTAGTGATCCTTTCAAATCAATGAATCTGATTTATTGTTCATAACTTCCTTACATTTATAAATGCATCAATTAACTTGTTTACTTTTTCACATTTACCTAATCATATTAAAAAATTACTGTAAAACTATATGATTACCACATAATTAACAAGAATTAATATCTATAAAAAAATTTATGATCAAATTTATATGATTAAACTGTAACACCATTATTTACTGTGGTATGGAGTTTTAACTATGTGCGCTGGGCGCTCTTTTTTTTTTTTTTTTTTTTTTCCTACGACTGGGCAGGGTTTCTTTTATTTTTTTCCGGTTCCTGGGTTTTAACTGTATACGCAGACTTTTGGGTTTTAACGCCATGGACGAGGTTCTTTTATTTTTTTTCATGCGCCCGGGTTGGGTTTGAATTAATTTAAACTGCCTGCTCGTGGTTTTAACGCTGATACCTATAGGCGTTCACCAGCAGACTTTGCTGCTGTGCTAATAATATATATACTTACTTTCCAGAATGGTATTTATTGTAAAATGTAAATCCATTGGATGATTATAGTTAGGTTTTTTCAATATTCCACTTTCTATAACAAAAGTTAATGATTCAACGAGGTTTTATCATGTGACATTTGTTTGTATTTTAAATTGATTGACACATTAATGAATTAATGAGGTTTTATCTTGTAAATTTTTTATTTTTATTTTAAATTAATTAAACATTAATATATTTTTATTTTCTCACAGGATTTAGTGTAAATGCATCGGATGATTATAGTTAGATTTTCACAGGATTTAGTGTAAATCTATCGGATGATTATACTTAGAGATCTGGATATTCCACTTTCCATAATAAACGTTAATTATTGGATTAGGTTTCACAGGATTTAGTGTAAATGCATTGGATGATTATAGTTAGATTTTTTTTTTTTTAAGATATTCCACTTTCCTTTTCTGGATATTCTACTTTCCATAATAAAAGTTAATGATTGGATGAGGTTTTATCAGGGGTATGATTAGTATGATTGGGTATGATTAATAGAGAAAATATATATTATATATATTTTTTTATTAATGCCCCATCCTTATATATAATTTGTTTGTATTTTAAATTTATTGAAATATTAGTATATTTTTCAAAATAAAATTATTTTGAAATAATTAATATTAGTATTAACAGATATAGATTGGTTTTAGATTTGTTTAGAATTTTATTTTTAGTTTTTTAAGGATATAATGTATGGGAAAAACTCAACATTTCACAAACATGAATATAATCAATATGTCACAAACAAACAAGAATAGATTTTGGGTGTGGAGGATAACATTTCATCCCACAACCACAAAGGCTAGACCCAATTGACATATGTTTATAACTTTACACACATACACACACACACACACACACACACATGTTGGTACCCGATGTTTTTGGGGAAGTTGTGTGCAAGTGCGACAAGTCAATTATGCACGCACACATGAAGACACGCTATGTAGCGCAAGGAAGGACTAGCAACAGTGCCAGCCAAAGGAAGATTGTACGCGCCAACCCAATTTTATATTACAGGTAAGGAATCAAGAAGACCACATGGAACAAATCTAAACATATCTTCGAGAATATTTTGTACTTGAGTATTATAATGACCCAATTAATTGTGGGAAAAGATATGGGTGAGTTAGTTAGGATTGCCACGCTCCAAAATTGTTCGGAGGCTGCATCCAGACAGGTAGAGCGTGCAAATCTGGCATTCACTAAAGAGAGTGGAGAAGAGAAGAACGCGATAGAGAGACAGAGAAAAAGGGGCAGAGAGGGTTGAGTGCAAGAGAATTGGAGAGTAGTCTAGTTTTGAGTCTGTCTCTGACCCTGTTCTCTCTTAGTTTTTGTCTGAGTTTTTGTAATGAGTTGGAAAATGGCTATGAATGAGAAACAAAAGTGTGTTGTGTAGAGCGCATGACACATGTTCTCTATATCTATGATTTTGTATCTGAATGAACCTAATGAATGGAATATGAAGTTCCATCTTTCTGCGTTTAATTGTGTGATGGAATGAGTAAATCTCTGATTATTTCCTTTTGCATAGTACTATTTTAATGGGTTATGAATGAATGAATGTATGTAAGCCTGAGATTTTTCCTTCCAGGCATTGTCCCTTCACATATGAAACAAGATTAAATGGTCTCTGTGATTCTCATGGCGTATCAAATGAGACCTTCTTCGGTCCTCGACTGAAGATTGAATAGGTCGACACCTTGGGGTTTTGTTGGTCAAATATTGAAGAACCTTGGCTCTTCAAACTCCTATAAATAGGAGAGATGCGGGCCATAAAATGGTTCTATTGTTGGGACCTAAAGGTTTTGTATTTCATGATGAAGGGAACGAATGAAGTGGAATCTATCTCAGGAAGAAATACAAGACTTTTTTTTTAAGAGGGAGGACATGTTTGCATGACGGGAGACCAACGATCCGATAACCAATGTTGAATGTTGGAAACAAAGGTATATCTACACAGATTTGCTTGAAGTTTTTTTTGTTGAGTTTCCTTCTTTATTATATGAATGTTTGAAGAGGAAGACAACTATTAATATTTCTCTAATAGTACAAGAACCTCTGGTATGGGACCAGACCACATTGAATAGACTAAAATCTATGGATAATAAGTGGGCTCGAGCAATCAACTCCCCTATGGATGAAGATGTTTTCTGTAGAGAAGAGACTGATGCGCATGGATCCCAATAGGATGGTTGAGTAGACCCCCTCGCACAAAGGTGGGGGCGGGATGGAAAGAAGGGGGAAAGAGAGAAAGAGAAAATGGATCCAGTGGAGAGGATCCAAAAAATGATTAGATGAAGTGAGAAGAGAATGGACCCATAAGAGAAAAGGAAATAAAGAGCCAATAGATACGAAAGAAGAGTTGAGCTAAGGAAGAAAATTGAAAACAGAAGTGCAAAGAATATAGAAAGGGGTGAAGGATGAGGGGTCAAGCCTAAAATGAAGAGAAATAAGACTGCATCGGAAGGATGTGTGGAAGATAGCTTGTTCTAGAGAGCAACACAAAAGGAGACAGGTCTTTGAAGAGACACGACATTAGGAGTAGGGTATCAAGTGAGGATACCAAAAGTAGTGGTAGTAAGGTCAAAGAAGATGAAGTAGGATCCCCTTGGCTATCGAGAGATGTAGTCATATCGGAGGAAGATGAGGTGCATTGTAGCGGCACCAAGGTGGTAGAAAATGGTGATGGAACCTTCCGAGAAGGGGAAGAGGCTTTAGCTATTTTGAATGTACTTGTGTGGATGCATGTAGGAATATCTTTCGGATCCCTCACCAGAAGTGATGAGAGAATATGGATGAAAGATCTCTTTGAAATGCCCCCCTTGTGCATTTGAAATCAAGAATAAAGAAAAAAGGAAAGTGCGGAGATAGGAGTAGAAGAAAGAAGAAGAGATGATACGAGTGGAGAAGACGTCGAAGTGAACAATACTTCGCAAGGAAGAGTTTCAATATTAGTATCAATATCACCAACAACTAGTAGTCATTTGATAGGACACGACGGTAGTAGAAGATGGTGAATCAAGACACAACTCTGATACTACCCATGTTTCATGAGATAGGTTAAAATGATGCAGAGTAGCATTGGATTGCATGTGAAGCTATATGCTCTGTGAAGAGAATAATGGACGAAGTGTCGAAGATAGTGTAGCTGGAGACCACCTTCAAATACAAAGCTCTAACGTGGTATATGAAATACGAGGTAACTTCACCAACAGGACAAACTAGGTCCCTGACATAGATTGAGAGATATCTTCTTAGGGAGTTTTAGAAGCCTAAGTTAGAGTCACAGTGTATCATTGAGATCAAAGAGATCAAGCAACAAGATGGACAAACCCTATGGGATTATGACCAGTAGTTCAATATATTTTTGGATCAGCTGACTTTTTAGATCCAAGACGTTTATCACTAGGAATGGTTTATTACATGATTCATACCCCATATTCGAGTCCCACTCACCTAACAGAATGTGACAACTCAAGCATAGGTTATGGATATTGTGATGCACTTAGAAGCTACACCAAGAGGTTGTGAAACATCAGCTAGGCTGGCACAAGTGTAGTCACAACTCACAAATATTATAATGCAGTTACAAGATATGACTAAAAAAAATGTGGCGCATGAGCATGTGGGGCGTGCTACATGTCATTTAGAAGAAGTGGTGTGATATTTTTAGACAATGGGGGCAGACACCGCCTCGATTCCCAACACTACAAAAATATTAGAASACTACAAATACTCCATTTTGTGAGTTATGCAAATACATGGTGCTTGATGTGAACAATTGTCGGTCAATTTAGTTGATGTAGGAGCACATTGGAGATGCATTTCGAGTCCAAGAAGAACATAAAAGTGGTGACTGCAGAGGAATATATAAAATAGGATACCAAGGAGGTCCAAGAGGATGATATGAATGATGAAGAGGATGAGGATATGGTGGTGGATGAGGAAGACCACATATTTATTTTAATTGTGGTGAAGTAGGCCACGTGTATCAATTTTGTATTAAATCACACACTCTTTGTGGGTACTACCACAGTACAGAGCATGTCACAGAGGATTGCCCAAACTTGTTGGAAAAGTGGGAAGAGAATAACACACAAAAAAATATTGTATCATTGAGCCACGTGGAAATTAGAAGCCAGAGAAAGAAGTTGATGTGTGGGTGATGACCAAAGGACGAATTTAGATGGGGATGGACTTAGAGCATGGAGAAAGAATGGGCCGGAACATTGAGGGAAATATCATAAAAGTGGCACAAGTCCCTCCCAAGTTTGACGTTGTGCAACAAAACAAATTCCTACGTGACGTGCAGAGGGCTCTAGAGGAGGACAAAGCACATGAATAATTGTAGTGTGCAACACAAACGTAACTTAAGGAAGCTAGGGTGCATGAGGAGGTTTAGTGAGCAACCCAAAGATCATTGGAGGAGGCCCGAGTCCGTGAAGATTTTCACTGTGCAAAAAAAAAATCATTGGAAGAAGCTCATGTGTGTGAGGAGATACAATGCATGACACATAGATCGTTGGAAGAAGCTCATAGACAGAAAGAGGTGTAGCGGGCCAAACAAAAGGAAATAGAGGATCATGTGCAAGAAGAGTTGTGATGCACAATGCAACACTTGCAACTTTTTGCATTGTTGTTTGAAAATGTTAAGTGATATTGCTGTTGCAAAGAAGTTGACGCACATGTTGACCAGATGTATGGGGGAATACAAGATAGTTGTAGTGATATCTTCACTGGCACTACCAAAAAGGAATGTGTACCAAGTGAACAAACATAATCGCACGAGAAGAGAGTTGAAGATGACAACTGAACTCAGAAGGTATGAGATGGATGGTGTCATGTTGGACTTGGGATCCGCTGTGAACATATTTCCAAAGAAATCTTGGGAGTTGATGGGAATCCAAGCTTGGTGTGGTCCCGCATTCAACTTAGGCTAGCTAATCAATATCGAATCTATCCTATCAATCGTTTGGAACAAGTATAAGTGAAAATTCAAGGGGTAAAGACTAAAGAATAATTTGAGGTGATTGTGATTCATGTGGATATCGATGGCCACCCACCTCTTCCAACTGACTCACACACATTTTTCATCTTGGCAGTTATTTTTTCTAGATTTTTGGGTCCTAAACTTCTGGGGCCATTTTGAGGCCCTAAACAATGTTTTTTGGACTCGCCACAGTCACACTGTTGATAGAGTCAAAGTGTGATGGAAAAATGTTTATTCTTCAGATAGACCTTTCCAACGGGATATCGTGTGCCTAAAATGGAGATCACATGCAAAAGTTATGACCTTGGGAAGTTGATGTACCAACTTACCCCATCGGGGCCCACATGAATTTTGGTGCTTCATCTCCTAGGGTTAGATTCTTGGATGTCTAGGGTTTTATGATTTCTTTTTGATGCTAAAAATGCCTAGACACCTCATTGTAATATGCTTAGATGAATGTGCGTAGCTTCCACATCTCTTCTCAGAGATTAGCTACCACCATTCGAGCAAGATTGTTTCATTCTACATTTGATAGTTTCAATAGATTTCTTTATTGAATAGAAGTTAAGTTTCACTGTATTTATGTTATTATTCTCTGTATATCCGTGTTAACATTATATATATGTGTTTCATTTCATTCCACTCATAAATATAGATTAGTGGTATTAGAGTGGTCTTCTCTTCATTTATTTCTCTGTGCATGTGCCCAATGAGGTCAGAGAATAAGCATTTGGGACTCGAACTAGTTGAGCCTTTGCAAGATCTTCTTCGTCGAACCCGACGGTCACCCATGGGGGAATAAAAGAGAGATGATGGAGCAGAAGATCCCTTTCAACTGTTGCTCGAGGAATCCCTCGCGCGACAGAGGAATGAGATCATGGATAATTTTTAGCAAATCCTTCGATGACTTCCAACATGCAACACATCTTCCTCGAGCAGAGGCGCCGCCCCCTTCAAGGTACAGATCAATTTTGATATTCCTATATTTGAAGGTCAAATGGACACATATGTTGTAGACAAATGGTTAAACCTTCTAGAAGGGTAGTTTTTTGTCCATAATTTTTTGTATAGAGAAAATATTACATTTGTGCTCCTTAAGGTCGTCCCACATGTCAAAGATTGGTGGGATACTTTCTGTGAGCAAAAGGAAATAGAGGGATCTACATTATTTGTAGTCACACCCACTTGGGGTTCTATAAGGGATTTTATTAAGGAACAATACTACCCTGTTGGAAGTTATGACAACTTATATACAAGATGGACCGCACTGCGGCAAGAAAGGGATCAAACGGTTTCATATTTCACCAATTTCTTCCATACCTTGTGCGCCGAGATGTGTATCAAAGACTTTGAGAGACATCTAGTGCTCAAGTATCACGACGGTCTACATAGATACATCCACACACAGATAGAGTTTTTGGACATCTCTTTCTTAGGCATGACCTTTCGATATGTTGTCAAAATCGGGCAGAAGTTTAAACAAAAGACACGATAGTTAGGGTCTATGAACCCATCGCAACACAAGTAGGGAAAAGGTAGCCCCAACCCGCAGAAAAAAGGGAAGAGAAAGGATGGAAAACCTTAGGAAAACCAACCTAAACCGCAAACAAAGAAGGACAACGGGAAGACAAATAAAGACACCAGAAAGTGGTGCAAGTTCCATAAGAGCCCCCGGCATAACACTGTTGAATGTCGCTCAAAGTAGTCATTGGTAGCCGAGGTGAAAGCCTTTGAATCAAATGTGGGCTCTAACTCTAAGTCAGAACTAAAAAAAGGAATATGGATCATTGGCGCAGAACCCAGTGACACCGTTTCTACCACCAAGGTCCAACCCAGTGAACCTCATGAACTAGAGGAAGGTGAGCGCTTCTTTCATTCACAGATGTGAGTGAAGGATACTCTGCTGCACTTCATCATTGATAGAGATAGACAGAAGAAACTCATTTCAGCGGAGGTTGTCGAGTGTCTGTCTCTGCCGACAACACCACACCCACATTTGTACACCATCGGATGGCTCTACTAAGGGAGTGATCTCTACGTTAGCCAACAATGTCTCCTTCCCTACGACATCAAGTCCTTCAAATATGAGGTATTGTGTGATGTTTCCCCCTTGAATTTTGTGATGTTCTTTTGGTCCAACCTTATTTATGGAAATGTCATGTTGTATATGAGTCTAGGCCTCGTAGTGTTATTATTACATTGTATGGGAAAATTGTACAGGATACCCGAGGTAGTCCCACCTACTTCCATTTCTTTGATATTTTCCAAGCAATGCAGGAACATCATCTCTCAGACCAGGAATTTGTCTTATTTGTGATTCATGCTCAAAGTGAAAGAAAGGTTGCAGCCACATCCATGGCCTCTGCGACAGGTCTCTCCACGCAGTAGAAGAAATTCGATAAGGTTGTGGAAGAATACAAATACATATTCTCCTCGCCCACTAGGGTACCTCTACATTATCAGTTCAAACACTCAATCAATATGACCCCCAATGCACTGATACCCAATAGCCTAGTCTATGGCCGCTCTCCATAAGAAAATGAGGAAGATCCAAGAGATGCTAAAAAATGGGCACATCCTACCAAGCTCATCACCTTGTGGAAGCCCAATCGTGCTTCTATAAAAGACAAACGAGACCTGACAACTCTGCATTTATTAACAGGCCCTAAATAAAATCACAGTCAAGAACTGGTACCCAATTCCCTGAATTGACGATCTGCTTGACCAGATCAAGAGGGACAAATACTTTAGTAAGATTGATTTGAAGTTCGACTACCACCAGGTCCCATTAGAGAAGACCGATGTATGGAAGACTAACTTCAAGTCCAAAGAAGGTCTTTTCAAATGGTTGGTCATGCCCTTTGGCTTAAAAAATTCCCCAACAACTTTCATTATAATGATGTATGATATCTTGTGGCCTTTCACCAATTATTTTGTGGTGGTGTATTTGGATGAAATCCTCATCTTTAGCAAGAGTTGGGTGGAACACTTGCAAAATATTCAGTAGGTTATGCACACTCTGTGGAAACACAAGCTATATGCAAATTTAGAAAAATGCTCCTTCGGCATGAACATGGTCCAACACCTAGGATACATTGTTGATGAGCATGGGGGGAATTTTCATCTAGACAAGTTCTAGGTCATCTTTTATTGGCCAGTCCCAACCACACTTACTGAGCTTCAGATATTCTTAGGCCTTGCCAATTTCTATCGCATGTTTGTGTTGGGATTATTCCACATTGCATGGGACCTTATCCAAGTGACAAGGGGTGGTGGTAAGGAAAAATTTGTGTGGGGCCAGTCACAACAAAAATAATTCAATGATTTGAAGCGCTTTTGCTTAGCCCTGGTGCTCTCATTACCCGACCTGCAACAACCTTTTGAAATTGAGACAAATTCTTCAGACTATGTTGTGGGCGCAATTCTCACTCGACATAGATATCCCGTGGAATATCATAGTGATACGCTATCAGATATCGTCTGTAAGTAACCCACTTATGAAAAAGAAATGTACTCCATTGTACAAGCCTGCCACTAGTGGAGGAATTACATTCTCAGGAAGGAGACAATCATCCAAACTGATCATAAGCCTCTGCAAATCATGCAGACAAAAGAAAAATTGCAGAATGATTTCCATTAGAAGTGATCCATTATTTTCCCTTGGTTATGGAAGGTTGCGAAGATTAAGGAAATAAGCGCGAAGTACGAACTGCACAGAAAACACATTGACTGATATTGGGTCGAAGTGGCCAAAGAAGCAGAAAAGAAGGAGAGAAGTAAGAGAAAGTGAGTCATTGAATGAGAATACTGAGGAAGATAGACCACCAAGGAAGATGGATCGTGGAAAACTCAGCAAGAGGAAAAATCCACCAATAGATTCTTTGGAGCACCTTGTGGGAAAGAAGGAAAGACATGCTGGCGAAGCCCTGAAAACGCGGGTCAAGTTGACCTAGGGTTTTTTCATTTTAGGGTTTTGACACCTAGGTTTCGGCCTAAGGTTTTCCGAGAGTCATTGTAATGTATAAATAAGGGTGAAGAGGACCTGGGATGGGGTAGCGAATGTAATGAGAAATTATGGTTGTTGAGAGAGAAAAGTATTCTGTCGAGAGAGAGTCTGTGTTGTAAGATCTTCAGCTGGGTGTGAAGATCAACCCTACAGCTGGGTGCGCAGGGAGGGGAGAGAAAGAGAGAGAGAAGGAGAGAGATATGCAAGCTAAGAGCGCAGATAGAACTGTATGTTTTCCTATAATATCAAGAAACACAATTATGTGGACGTAGCCCTAGGAAGAGGGTGAACCACGTAAATCTTGTTGTGGTGTGTGAATGATGTTGTGTTCTTCTACTTTTTGTTACTCTATTATTGCATCATTGTGTTAGATCTGAGATATAACTATGCAAAGTAGGGTTGAGTTGGTAAACGATAACTAGATTGCTATGTATTATTGTGTTGAATCCACTTTGCATTTCCTCTGGTTGTAGACACCTGTGTCCTGCAACCCCCTATTGATACTTCGGGTGAGACTGCATCTGCTTCATAGGTGTTGCCAAAAGGGCCATTAGTTTGGGCTTCTTGGTGTGTTGTTAGAGCTAAACCCTAGGTCTACCCCTGTGCCAACATCCACATACTTGCAACAGTTCCATCTCAACATCAAGTATAAGACAGGGAGCACCAACTACGTCACTGACTGCCTCAGTCGGCCTCTATTTGCAGCACTAACCGCAATGCTACACTCCTTAGGAAATGAGACCTTCGGATGGCCCCAACTCCATGAGAGAGATCCTGACTTACCACTACCTACCATATGTTGGGCACAAACACAACTGTCACTGTTTTCCATCTTCAGGAATAGTTCTTGTGCCATCTGGGCCATCTTTGCGTCCCATCAAGAGAGCGAGAGAAGATGATTTAGGAAGATGAATACAGTGGGGTGGCAGGACACTTCATTGTAGAAAAAACAGTGGAAATGTTTCAACAACATTTCTACTGGATGGAACTTCGAAAGGATGTTAGCAAGTATATCAAGTCTTGCACGGCCTACACCATTCTCAAACCGACCATTAAGAAAAAATGCATGTACGCCCCTTTTCCTACTCCCGATAAGCCATGGGAATCCATATCTATGTACTACATGTTGAGCCTTCCTTCAACCAAGCAGGGAAATGACTGGGTGTTTTTGGTTATTGATCGATTTTCCAAGATGACGATTATGGAAACCTGTAAGAAGAGCATCACACTGGAGGCCATTGCCAATATATTCTTCGAACGAGTGTGGGTACATTTTGGGATACCATAGAAAATCATCTTAGATCGGGACAACCGACTCCTCAACACATTCTGGTTGAGCCTCTAGTCAGGGCTGGACACCAAGCTCACCAAATCCACGACCTTCCACCCCCAAATGGATGGCTAAACCGAGGTCATCAACATGATGATCGTGCATATCTTACACATGTAAAATTCCAAGCATCCATGTACATGGGATGAGATTCTTCCCTATGTTCAACATAGTTACAAGAGAGCCATACATAGCTCAACTAACCACAACCCCTTTTAGGTGGGGTTAGAATTTCAACCATTGGGTCCCATGGATGTTGCACTACCCCTTGCATCAACACAGGAAAAATAGTCCCATGCTCAAACAAAAGCCGACAAAGGCACCCGGTTCATTGATAAATCTAACACATCTTGCAACAAGTTCAATATATTTTGCAGAAGTCCAATGCCAAGTACAAGTAGCGTCATGGTCAACATCGGGTGCCCCACAAGTTTTAGGTGGG
>SNQJ01S0001880.1:473966-486890 GCA_010110895.2 Picea sitchensis
CACATCTCTTCTCAAAGATTAGCTGCCACCATTCAAGCAAGATTGTTTCATTCTGCATTTTACAGTTTCAACAGATTTCTTTATTGAATATAAGTTAAGTTTCACTATATATCTGTTATTTTTCTTTGTATATCTGTGTTTCATTTCATTCCGCTCATAAATCCAGATCAAATTGAGATCATGGATGACTTAGATCCCTACCCTGTGCTACTTGGCATTGACTGAGCATTTGACAATAATGCAATTTTGAATATGAAGAAATGACCGATGTCCTTTGAGACATATAATTTGCACGTTATTGTGCCATTAGATCCAAATGAAGGAGACAAGTACAATGAGCCTGTGAATGATGATGCACAGAGCTCTATTATTGAAAACATCTATTATATTACATGGTGTGAGGAGGACTAGTCACTATATAAATCCCATAGTAGATGGTGAGCTAAGTTGGAGAATTTTGTGTTCTTATGACATATATTCAAAGGATGTTATGGGGAGATGGTAGAAAAATCTCTATGAGGTTTCAACAAGAATATGTTCATAAATTACCATCGTAGCACGTGAGGTTGGGATAGGACCTTACACCTTATATCGGTTTGATGGAATACAATCGGTGGATACATTCCTGGCCTAGATGAAAAACATTCACTTGACCCACTAAATACAATCACTTGACATATTTTTGGAAGGAATACTCATGCAGTGGTGGGCGACACATCGTGAAAATCTATGGGAATGGGCACAAGTAGTAGAGTCAATCAAGGAAAGGTTCATTCTTGGGGTAAATCTCCATGAATACATGTGTTCCTATGAAAGGAACTAGCTATCTAAAAAGAGTCTAAATACACAAAAGATCCAACCTATTTCCAAACATGTTATGCCAGCAAGTAGTTCCATCCACCAATTTCCTTTGACTACTGATGCACTAGTGGACGAGCAGTGTAGGACATAATTTGAACCCAACATAGGGTTGGGTGGTCAACAAATTCCCCCAATCCAAACCAAAATTACTAATGACCCTACATTGTAAGGACTAAGAAATCGGATTCGAGTAAAGAAGCATCACAACTTTCTAGGGATAGATGTCACGGGATGACATATATAGCATATAAGAAGGGGTGTGTAGTAACCATGTGCAACACCCCCAAAGGATAAGACTTAGCGCATGGGTAGAGTGGTCATTTTCACCAGACTGAATAGGTGACATAGATAACTCAGAACAATAAGGGAGGACATGATAGTTCATACCCCCACTAAGACTTTGCACATTTTGGGAATAATTAAGGTTTAAATGCCACATTCCAATCTTGATATTTTGCACGATTTGGAAAGAATTGAAATTTAAATGCGATATGAACTTGAAAGGATGGAATAATGACTGTTGATATCCAATTGATAGGTACATGTGGCTACAACAATAGGAAACAGGTTCATTACCATGAGGCTAATTTTGGTGACATGACGAAAAAATAAAACAATTATTGTTAGATAGCCTCATGGAACGTGATAGTTATACTGGGGCACGTCAACTATAAATAACTTTTATGACAACTTGGTAGCTCATATTATCAGGGGAATATCACCTTGCATGCATTAAATATTCCATGCCTAGGTTCCTTTGTTAACATTTATGCCTAACCAAGTGAAGAATAGGTGCAGAGCCGAGGAGAGAAGTGCCAAGATATAGTTCAGGAAAGTTCAAACAACATATTCAATTACGGAAGTAGTACCAACACAATAGACGAACAATACCGAGTTGTTTATCGATCGTCATTGAAAACATAGTCCTTTAGTAAACCTGATGCATGGAAAAAATCTAAGGCCATCAAGGAAAAAGAGGTACCTCAACCTGCATTACCCACCAATATTATCTTCACAGGTCCTCAACTTGGGAAAGTTCCTCTAATCCGATTTATTGATTATGATATTTGTGACCTCATCTAGTTCCCTAAGATATTTTTTACAAAATATGAATAGGTAATCATGGGTGAAAATAGGAAGAAGAAGATACTTACCCAGGAGTGGGCCAAGCCTTTGCGGAAATCCGACATCCTAACATTGGTGGACTTCCCTCACTTTGGACAAGGTGTGTCCATCACAGTGTGTGTTTGATTTTTACTGACTTAGATGGATAGTGGATTTCTTTGGTTAGATAGGCAGTACTCGGTTGATGAGAAAACTATGAATCAAGTCTTAGGTATTTCGATAAAGGGTGACAATGCAACAAAGGAACTCAAATATAAGGATGTCACCGATGATGAGATTTATGCTAAGCACGCAACGCGTAGGGGGACCTGTAGTGTGGTAATTGCAAACATCAATGATCGATGAGTCTTCTTCACCACTCAATTTCTTGCATGTAAACTACTTTGGAAGTGTCGTAAGGATGAATTCCCACTCAGTTTCATTGTTTTCATGAAATAATGTGTTGGAGGAGTTTAGATGGCATGCGTGTGCTATCTACTCAATGAATTTGTGTAGTTTTTTTTGGATTCCCATAATATTGGTAAGGACTTCCATTATAGTTGGGTAATTTTTATTATTTTTATGATCCTGTGGAGGCCCCCTCCGAGATGTGAAGAAGATGTCACAATTGAACTGACCTTCGCTACCCCCTAGTTTCTTTCATTACAATTCAATAAGAACCCATAGGTTCAAGATGAGAATAACAAATCCTTTCAGATATGTTACACCCAATTCATCCAAGTTGTCGATTTACAACTATGCATCCCATGCAACATCATTGATAGGTATGAGCATTATCTCGAATTTGAATTTAATTTTCATAACATTTAAATTTATCATAGTGAATAGTAGGGAGATGTGACTTCCATGTTGTCTCATCATAGAATTCAACATTCAACAGTGTGCCACAGAATGACTGACCCATCTTAAACTTACCCCTAAGGAGGAGAATGATCATCTTGAAATAAAGACCAAGAGGAATCAGGAGAGGAAATGAGAAAAATCCATGTGGAAGAATGATGAGGGGACGTCCCAGGTAGCCAGGATGTTCACAAAGAGGGATGCAGAGGATGACCCCACTAGGGCCCTCAAGCGTAAAAATAATCCCATTCCTGCATCGATAGTATCGGTCCAACTAGGGTCTATCTTAGACCCTGAAGTTGAAGATCGTATATTCACTTCCCTACTGGAGATCCACCATATCCCCATCATAGAATAGGTTCCAACGTATTCCATGTAGACCAAATTGAAGCCTAGTCAAGATAACACTAAAAGAATATGGACAAGAAGAGACAAAGGGCTAGCTACCAGCCTTCCAGGCCAGGAAGCAGGACAGACTATGACAGGCATCCCGAGTCTTGTTAAAGAAATTAAAGGACATCTGGTTATGCAACAAAAGATACATAAAGAGGCTACTAGTAATTTAGATGACCTCCATCGATAGCTATACATTTCTTTGCCATCCGACGACTCCCCTTAGGAGCAATAGATACATGGTGCAAGCGGAAGTAACCAGGGAAGAGTACTAAGGTTCAACCTTTCAACTATTATTTATTTTTATTCGACAACAATCAAAATCAACTTAGTGTTTGTACCTACCTTGGCCCTACAGACTTTAATCACTACCCTTATGGAGGAGTTTGGAGACAGACACCAAGAACTTATCCCGGTGCATAAACAACTGAAACAACATCACAATATGCACCTAGTTGCACATGATGAAACCTGCACTAAGTATTAGCATGAACTATAGGCCCATCAAGCACTTAAGGAACTCTTTGAAACAAAAGTATCTACACATGTGGAAAGAAAATCATAGCATGAAGCAACACTTACTACCCACAAGGAATTCCTCAATGCAATGGATGAAATTTATGTGTGGTTTCCCAAGGCAGTGGAGGAGATCCTAGATATATTTGTGCCTTTCAATATTCATATAGTCAGTGAGCGGATCACCATCTTAGAATCACAAAACTTTGAGCTTCGATAACAACTCAAATGACCCACCCTAGACAACCCAGAGTTACAACAAAAGATAAAAGTTGCAGAAGAAGCATTGTACAAAGGGAAGGAACTATTATCGACTTTGTCAATCTAGTTGAACCACTCTAGACCCACCTCCAAAATGCTCCATAAGTCTGGGCCATTGATGACAAAATTTGGACAACTCAAACCAAATTTTTGCAACAACAAAAGGAATTGTCCTCCTTTCCTCGAGTGGAATTTCTAGTGGCAATGACATCCATTTCTAGTAAACTTTAGCGGATCATTACATCCTGTACTAAAGAACAAACCTTTTATTGCATTGCATTAGAAGCGTCAGGAAAAGCAAAGCTACATTACACTTAGCCAATAGTGGAACATACCTTGGAGGTATTTATGCTAAAAAAGATGGAATAGATCAATCTTCAATCCCTGAGCATTACAATGACTAACATAGAAGATTTTTTGCAGCTCACACATAGACTACATGAGACATTTGATGAGGTTGACAAGGACTTTCAGCAGTTTCTCCAGGAAGCCATGGTAATCATACCGTCAACCTCCTCTCTCTAGCTGTGAGTAGCATCGTTGGCTCAAGGACAAGCCAACTAATAGTGTTGGGGTATTGTTGGCACCAAATGTTTTGGATAAGTATTTCCCATGCCAGAATTCAATTCTACATGTGTGCCCATGAAGATACACTTTGTAGTGCAAGGAAGGACCAATAGCAGCACTGACCAAAGGAATACTGCACATGACAACCCAATTTTGTATCGCATCCAAGGAATCAAGAAGACCGCATGCAAAACATATGAGAGTACATTCGTGAATATTTTGTACTTGCATATTATAATGACTTGATTGATCATGGGAAAAGAAATGGATGAGCTCGCAAGTTAGTTAGGATTTCCACACTCCAAGATGATTTAGAGACTCTATGTGGACAAGCAAAATGAATGTGGATAGGAAGAGAATGTGGATATGGTGTTCACTAAAGAGAGTGGATTAGACAAGAAAACAACAAAGAGGTGGAGAAAAACGGGTAGAGATGGCCAAGTGCAAGAGAGTTAGAGGGTAGTCCAATTTTGAGTCTCACTCTATCCCTGTTCTCTCTCAGTTTTTGTATGACTTTTTGTAATGAGCTCAAAAATGGTTTTGATTGAGAAAGAAAACTGTGTTGTGTAGAGTGCATGGACCCTGTGCTTTGTATCTAATATTTTGTATCTACATGAATCTAATGAATGGAATATGAAGCTCTATCTTTCTGCATGTTGTTGTGTGATGGAGTGAGTAAATGTGAATGTATTTCCTTCTGCATAGTACTATATTAATGGGTTATGAATGAATGAATGAATGTAAGCCTAAGATTTTTCCTTGCATATATTTTCCCTTCACATACGACACAAGACTAAATAGTCTCTGTGATTCTCATGGCATCTCGAGTGAGACCTTCTTCTATCCTTGACTAAAGATTGAATATGCTAACACCTTGGTTTTTTTTTGGTCAAATATTGATGAACCATGGGTCTTGAGTAGTTAAATACTTTCAGTTTCATGTAAGATATTTTGGAGTCAATCCTCCAATTGACTACTTAGACTTATGAGCTTACTCATAATGATCAATTTTTTTTCATTTTTCATTTTTTCATATTTCTTCATTTTTATAAACTTTAATTTAATTTAATATGTGACACATTGTATCTCCTATAAATATAATTATTAAAATAATCTGAATTATTTTTATAATTCATGCCATATTAATTTTAAAAACACAAAAGAGTGAATAATAGGTAAATTCTTTTAACATTTTTTCCACCAATTTATTTGAACTCAGGACAACATAAACTAATCTAAACATTTAGAAAACAATCTCAATTCATAGCAATTAATATTATTAAGTTTAACTTCATAGTCTTATAAATATGTTTATTTGAACTTAGAACAACATAAGTTAATTTAAGCATTTAGAAAACAATCTCAATTCATAACAATTAATATTATTAAGTTTAACTTCATAGTATTATAAATATGAATTTTAGTTTTAAATAATGCATATCTTAATCATATTTTTTAATTTCACAACTATATAATTAATATACAATTTTTTACCTAATTAATCTGTATAAACATTTTATTGTTTCAATAAAATTCTTACAATACACTTCCCAAGGAATATACAATAGACAGTTACTGAAAGTATACATTAGCTTTTACATTATAAACCACCAGCAAAGCTACTCAGCCAATTGGAATTTTAAGGCCATAGACAAGAGAGCCTTGTAGCCTTGTTCAGAAGGGTTTAAGCCGTGTGCGAGTTGAGAGTTTTCCTGCTCCATGCTCTGTACATGGTGATGAAGACCTATGGTCTCTGATACAAATCTCTTCTGCATCTGACAAACGAAGTCCCGGTGATCGTCAAATTTTTGTATTATATATGATCTCACAAGGGATTCGATTATCTTAAGCAACCAGATTAACTGTTTTATTTGAATTTTTTCTCTATTCATGATTTCTTCCATGTGTAAAGCAGCTTTGCTCTTAAAAGTTTCTCCCTAATAAAAAATTATAACATTTTAATGTGTATTGAACTTCAAAATCAATTTTCCAGCTTTAATACTTATGTGAAATGTTACAACTGGTTGAAATTTTCAGAAAATAAATGTTACAGTTTTTATTGATACGTAGTTCTTTGGAATTCTATTAACCATACTAGTATTTTTATATATAGAAATTATTTTGTCCAGCACACACAAGCGAGACAATAGCATTTCCTGTAGTAATATTTTTGGGCATGAAACACCAAATTATATATGAATAATCCATGCTCAGGGAAATGAATGGAGATATAATGGAATTTGTATGCTTATAATGTTTCAAAGCATTGACCTTGCAGCAATCAGGAACCGATATACTATAGAAAATTTGACTTTTGTCTGCACCATTCCATTTCAAGGGTAGTAACTTAAGGTATCTTAACAAAGGATTGCAACTCACTATTGACAAACACAAAACACTCTTAATATAGATTTCTATTAACAAAACCATGATTATTCTAATAGTGAATAACAGAAACAATCTCCTTGTTATGATGATCCTTTGCATGAACAGTATTAGCACACAACATGTGAAGAATGTATGCACAATATTTCAAATTTGCTGTGAAGGAAAAATGAAAAATGGGTAACTAGATTTATTTTTTCATTGCAAGTGTTTGCAGAAGACTACACATAAATTGTTAAAAAGGGAATAATAGTTTTTTTTTGTAACTTAATAATTTTTTATTTTCTAGTCAATTAAATTGCAGCTTGAAAATAAAATCCTAATGCATACATAGATAAAAACAGATAAAACAATTATGCTTGGAATTTATTGAAGAGTATTACCAAAGGCATGGCTGTCAAATTTTGGCTTCTTGTTGCATGAAAGTTTTTGATGTAGTTGGTTGTTCACTTGCAGGCTGTAATGGTTCCCAACAACAAATGCAATCACTGACACCCAACAAATGAAGAAATTGGCAACAACATGAGATATTATTAGAAGCGACATCGCCCTACCTTTGTATATGCCCGTCATTCAAATGAAAACAAAGATAACATCGATTTTCCAAGGGGAACAGAGGGTGATTTCATTGTTTATGCATGATCATTGACACGATGTCCGAACCTGGAAAAGTCAGATTAGTTGCAGAGAGTTACGAGTTTTTTTCATGATGTGAAGGCCCAACAACGACAGAGTAGAGGATTTACTATTACAGTCAGCAACCGACTGTGTGAGGATATGATAGGATTTATATAATAACTTGCAAAGAATACCAAGAGGAAAACCACTTCCCTCTTTCATTCTCTAGGTTCTATTTATGTTCACTATATATGCTACTTGACCATGTTGAACCCATGAAAGATGAGGCCCATATGATAACCAAAATGTGAGTGTGAGGAGGTTGTTGTTTGAAGTGACCATAGAAGCATCACAAATGGACTTTGAATCCATTGAAAGCCATAAAGAAGTCAAGTATAGGAGAAACTTACTCATATGTGATAGTTCGTCGGGGGGTGTGCCACCATAAACCCCTGCTTGTGATCCCATTCGTATAATAAGGGGTAGAAGAAAAAAATAGCAGATCTAGGCGCACGACCGACCAGTTACAGATCAAGATTCAGTAGTTTACCTTGAAGGATCTCTCTTCCATCGCTTGATCAACATGTTGTTCATTGATTCATTTTTCTCCCTTGGCTTGGTTCAGTCTTCCAACCAATTGCATAAGTAAGTTACAGAACAATAAACACGTAGCACTGAGATGACAACACATAGTAGTGAGATGACAGGGGTCTAAACAACCTTGGGTTAGCAAATACGCTATGGGCTAAAGAAAACTTTTATACAAACATTTAATGTTTGTAAAGTAATGCTAGAGTCATTTCTAGCATTACTTCATTCAAGAAAAAATAGTACTCAGATGTGATCTTCTTCTGAACTTTAAAGTAAGATGTTGGTGGGCAATGTAGGGGCTCTGCCTCGGGAAGAGGCCATATAAAGCCTCAAATTAAAACGTTACGATAAAAACATGAAATTGGATGATAAGAAAGGTATAATTTACCAAAACTTAGGACAAAACAATAAAAATACTTGAATTTTGTGCGAGACTAATATAAAAACAGAGAATCGATTACTATAGTCCCTACCAGCCCGAAGGGCAGGGACTAATAAGTACATCATAATGCAATGCCTTGAGGATGTTCATGACCTCTTGTTAACTTAGTTTAACATTGGTCAGATTATTAGTATAAATATAACTCAAATAGAACATACAAAATGTTTGATAAAGAAAAATCGTGCAAAAAAAAATCAAGTCAAGTTTGATTTCATAGTATTATAGTTTTTAGTTTTAAATACTGCATGTTTTAGTCATCTTTTATAAAACTTAAGTATAGTTAAGTTTGATTTCATAGTATTATAGTTTTTAGTTTTAAATAGTGCATGTTTTAGTCATCATTTATAATTCATAGTATTGTAGTTTTTAGTTTTAAATAGTGCATGTTTTAGTCATTTTTTATAAAACTTAAGTGCATAGTAGATTAAATTTTTATTAATATCTTTTTTATAGATTAGAAGGAGATAATTAGAAGTATGGATTACAATTTGGAGTTTCTTCTATCTTCATGTGTACATCTAGTCTTTTATGTTTCTTTCTTAAAGAAAGTAATCAATCACAAGATAACAATTCAGACTATTTTACTAGAGATTAATGAATAAGGGAAAATTATTACTAGAACTAGAAATAATCCTTGAAACACAAATCAAACAACTATGAAATTGAGAAATGAGTGAGTACCTCATTAAGTGGAAGAACCTACCAGTAGAAGATGTGACATGAAAAGATGAGTTCATTAGGAAAAAACATCTGCAACCAATCAAGTGTTGAGGGAAACACATGTTTTAAGGAGAGATGCATAAGCCCTAGATACTGAGTTATTACATTTCTATTAGTATATTAGTGTTTTCTTTATTGGTCAACTAGGCCCTTTGATGATCAAATAGACCATTTAGTTGTAATTGTAACCTTTGTCTCCTATATATACCAATGAGGCCTATTTTTAGAGATAATCTCATCTTGTGCATTTGTTGTATTGTAAAAGGAGGTTTCCCCATCAAAGAGGCTTCTCATTCATTTTTCTATCTCATTCTCAAGGGGTGGATTTACTTCTCCTTATATTTGTATGGTATTTGGGTGTTTGATGCATAACACATGAGATAAGAAATATTAATGTTTTTTATTTACAATAAATAAAGCATATCTATCATGTGTCTTTATTTCATCTCAATTAAAACATAAAAAAATTTAGAGGCAAAAGATAATATATTATATTCCTACTATATTTTTAGGATTTTTAAATTATATAGTACAAACATGTAAATTTTGGTCTCTCGCATAGAATTTTTAATAATATTTTTCTTTTATAAGAAAAGAACAAATATTGAAACCAAATATTTTGTTTATTTTCCTTATGTGGAAAATTCAATGCAACTACATTGTATTTGTGTGATAATACTTTATGTTAATAACATGACACCATTTAATATTTTACCAACCAATTTCAAATTTCAACGTGACATACAATTTTCCATAATAATTTTAATTATTGTAACATCCCTCCTTCCTAGGAGGGTGCTACATATTTTAACAGTTATTTATTTATTTTTATTTTTATGATTTCAAGAAAACAATTAATATCTAATCTAATCGATTATAAAATCATCAAGTGTATCTAGCTAATAGTATTATTGTTCTACTAATAAGGAGTACCAACATGATTATAGTAAATATAACTCATGAACAATAACCATAGTAGTGGAAATAAATCATAAAGTTCATGTAGTTCACCACTTCAACAATGATGAACCATTGTTTCAAATTAGTCTCCACAATAATACTTGTTAAGCAAAGGGAAAATCACACCCAAGTGTTGATCTTCCACCCAATCAATGCATTCTCATAAACTAGGTGCTTCTCGCTAAGCATGGATCAAGATCAAAGAGGTGAGGGATAAAACACAAAACACTCAATAGATAGTTGATTCAAGTCACCAAATAAATCAATGATCATGCCTCCAATCAATCCACCATAATGTATTGGAGACACTCCTAAACTTACATGGTCACCACTTCAAAATCCCAATGATTACCCTTCATTAGGATAGTATCATACATGATAGTGTTAAATATTTATAAGGATATTTCTACCACTATCACCCTTGATGATACCCATGTATAGGTAACTATCATACTTGTTAGTGACATCCTAAGGAATGACCCAAAAGAATAAAAAAAATGTTAGGATTAATGAGCATCAATACCCCTATTTAGGAAAATACACTCCCAACATATTTAATCCACATAGACAAGACCAAAGAAAATATTAGTCTACTCCCCCAATATCACAATCCATAATCATATTTTCTTACAGAAATATAATAACCTCACATAATAACCTCACGATCACTTCATGGTCAGTTGCCTCACACAAGACTACACTCTCTTTTCTAATCTCTCAAGGGCGTAACATCTCTCCTCCAAGAATGCCTCTTGGCCTTCTCATTCCCTAAACCAAATCACACATGGAAAAAAATTAGGCTTGATGGAAGAAATACAAGTGTTATTTAGTGGCAAAAAAGGTAAATTACAACTTTTCCCAATTAAGATTTTTACCCCAGTTAACTTTGGAAGGAATTTATCAAGTCTTTCCCCTTCCCATAGCTTCCTAGATACTAAGATCAAGTGGTCTCCCTCACTAAACACGATCCCCTTTCCTTTGGATGTGATTCCTAGCTTCTTCATTAATATGTCAACCTACAAATGCCTCTTCGTGCAAACATTTTCTCAAGTTTTTGCACTCTAAATTTGATTTTTTTCGGTACATGACAAATACATATTTAAAATAAATCTACGTTAATTAAATAAATAAATTGTATAGAAAAAAAATTGATGTGAAAAAATATCATATAAAATAATCCAAACTCAAAGGAAGCTTATGCATAATGAAAATAACTAATTTAGAAAACGTAGTTTTTATGGGACTATGGCTCTTAAAGTTTATCAAAATTTAATTGTTCCATCAATCTCCTTTCCCAATGGTTCCCATCTACATTGGATTTGGATTCAAGTTTGAAGGTTGTTCCATCAATCTCCTTTCCCAATGGTTCTCATCTACATTGGATTTGGATTCAAGTTTGAAGGATGGATAGTAGGACAGTCCATTTTTTGTTATCTTTTTTTTTTTCAAAATAGAAAGGGAGAGATGGATATGGGAGAACTTCACAACAATCCATCACTACCCACGTGTTGAGCCCCCATTTCCATGCACTTTCCATGGGTCTTATGTATACATTTAAGATACATCCATACTCATTCTCTTGTGTTATTTGTCATGGTGAATTTTTTAGTATGCATCTATATTTCGTTTCTCATATATAATTAATAAATGAACATAGTTTTTCATATATAATTAATAAATGAACATAGCTAACATGTTACCAACTAAAGTTTTTTTTTCCACGTTGGAGATTCCGCGCTGGAAACCCACCTCAAATACTTCCCCACATAGTGGCTGGTATGGGAGTGATAAAGCTTCGCAGCCCCAAGGGACACAGGTTTCGAACTCATGACCTCTCCCCAAATTGGAAGAGTGTGCGCATGTCTTAACCAATTGTGCTATCCCATGGGACTGTTACCAACTGAAGTTACAATAACAAAATATGCAAAAATAAATTTATATAGGTACAACACAATTGCAAGAAGGAACAATATCCTATCCTATTTGAATTGCCAAAAAGCCACGATATGCCATCAATTCTCTAAATTCAAACCAAAAATGAAACATAAAAAACAAATTTATTTTTTCATTATATTGCATAAAAAAATGCTCGTGGATTCACGAGCAAATAAGAGAGATATGCTTCCATTGAGTATTTGTAAAATAAAATAAGCGGGTGTGTCTGAACTTCCCTAATGACGTGTCTTGAAATAATAGTGAATGCACATCTCTCTACCACTTGGAATATTATGTAGGTCGGAATTGAATGTAAGATAGATCCGTTAGGGTGTTGGCTAAACGTTTTATTTTTTGGGTTTTCTAGTAGGAATTGGTCGGAACTTGATGATGTAAATTTGGACAAAATCTATATTTTTTGTTATTTAAATTTCCTTTCTGAATGCATAAATGGATTCAACGTGCTGAAAAACCCCTAGGCCACTCGGATTATACAAACTTAGCCACTCAAATCTGCAGATCCAACCATTCATCACAGGATTTCGAGCAAAATCAAATGGAAAAAGTGGCCAGAAAACCCCCAAAAGGTAGAACGTTTAGACTACTCAGATCTGTTAGTGTCCAATACTCTATTGCTCCTTTCCATGATTTATGCAAGCCTTTATGAGTAGTACCAAGCACGTGAGGAACACTGCAAGTGGTTTTATTCT
>SNQJ01S0001881.1:0-17444 GCA_010110895.2 Picea sitchensis
AAAAAAAAAATGAATAATTGATTGAATCATACCATTTTCTACTCTTTAAATGAAATAATACACAAAAACCATTTTGATGAGACCACTAACATTTTTTATTAAAATAATAAAACTAAAATCATTTTGAGGGACCATTAACATTTTATTTTTCTTAAAATGTAATAGGTAAGTAAAAACATATCCATTGTATATAATGGTGTATATCATAAGAACACATTTACAACAAAAGATGTATGCGGATATAATTAAGAAAAAAACAATTTATGTAGATTTCACTAACATTTTTTAATAAAATAATAAAACTAAAATCATGTTAAGGTACTATTAATATTTATTTTTCTTAAAATGTAATAGGTAAGTAAAAACAAATCCATTGTGTATAATGGTGTATATCATAATAACACATTTACAAAAAAAAATGTATGAGAATATAATTAAGAAAAAAACAATTTATGTAGATTTTTTTCATGTCTTTGACATGACAATGTTCCAATCCTTTAATGTAGGTTTTTCACTTTACATGTTTAATAGAAGTTTGTGGAAAGTGATTTGAGAAGAGTTGCAATCTTGTTGGTAGAAAATAATGTCCAATATAATAATTGTATCAAAATTATGTTGTCATGCAATGTTTCCACATACATTATAATGTTTTGTACTGATGGCAATTTGCCAAGGTTACCAACATGAATAATGAAGAGAACCCAAATGGAACATTTCTAGGTCAAGGAAATGCTTTGCACAAGCACTTATCAATGCCACATAATAGCTTTGRAATGATACATTTCATCTCAATGAAAATGTGACAAACATTTATTAGTTATTCTTCTTGAAGAGTTGGTAGTGATAGCCCCTCCTTCATCTCCTTTAAAGGGATTCAAAGGCTTGCATTTATTGGTGATGTATGTTAAAAGTTACCACACCAATAGATTCATGCAAGTAGTGATAAGGAATTGATTTTGTTAATTATAATTGGTAATAAAAATAAAAATGCATGTTTAATATATCAAATAAAGTATAATTTTTTTTTTAACAATAATTTAGATAATAATTTTTAATTATAAAATATTTTTATGTTTTAAAAAATAAATAAAAATAACAGAATAAAGAATTTTTATTATTTAAATATTCAATAAAAAGTAAAACAATTTAAAAAAATAAATTATAAATCCACATCCATTCCATTTATATATTTTGATAATAAAAAATATATTTAAAAAAGAAAATAAAATAAAATACATCCAAATAAAATATAAATCCACATCTATTTCATTCATATATTTCGATAATAAAAAATATATTTAAAAAATAAAATAAAATACACAAACATCAACTAGTTCAAATTATTCAATAAAGTAAAAACACAAATATTAACCATGTCATAATTTCTCATACCTCAATGTCTAGCCAAACTAAATATTACGATATACCATGACATTCCTATTATCAATTTTTGGGGACAAAAGGACGCTCTCTTTTCCTCTSAAAGTAAAAAGGAAAGRACACAAACTATTACTTTTAGGGAAAATGTATATGGCAAGGAAGAAAAACAAATCAAGGTCACACCGAAGGCAATGATTCACCACACTACAAACATGGAAATCAATTTAATTTTTTTTTCACATAAATTTAAATCTATTATTAGTTAAGAATCAATACTTCATTATGTTTTTTAATAAAAATAATCAATGGACCCATTTGCTATCATTGCATTACACATGTATGTAAGTATGCATAACAATAATAAATTATTATTTTCTTTTATATCTTCCCCTATCCAATCCCCTGTRGTTTACTATGTTGTTATAAGTAACAGTGTAGAGTTTAGGTAGAATCTATAACAATATCGTTTAGGTAAAATCTATATAATTGATTATTGTATTAAGTCTGAATGTGTATCTCAACTAATTCAATTATCTTTAAAGGCGAGTGTTCGTGGTGGTGGTTATTTAGTCTCGATCAATAAATGAATGCCCAGTAATAAAATAATTATATCACTATGCATGATGTGCCTATTGTTTAATTATTTGTTACGTTTTGAAGGATCTAATACATGATGTGCCTATTGTTTAATTATTTGTTACGTTTTGAAGGATCTAATACATACATGCTTGTATTGTATGTAAAGTTTTTTGCAATTCTTATGTTGCAAGTGTTACCAAATTACAAATTTTGGGTGATTCAAAGGTGGTGATCGACTGACTCAACAATAAAGGAAAATTACAGGTATGCGCCATCAAGGGTTGGAAGTCAAAAGTGTAGGGTCTTTTAAAGCTATTTTAAGATATTATTTTTTAGCATATTTACAGGACACACAACATAGAGGTAGACGTTTTATCCAAGAAATCCTACATGGAACCGGAAGGAAGGATCACATATTACAACTGGGAGAATGGCATTGAGGGTCATAGAGAATACATCTCCCTCTCATAAATTGGATTGTTAGTAAAAGGTTCTAGATTCTACAATTTCTAAGTTATTTTGCCCAAGTTGGGATTATGCTTTTGTAGATCTTTTTGTATTTAAGGGATAGTCGATGATAATTATGTTTATGTCTATCATAGTCTTTGGGCACAGTTGTTTTTTGTAATGTGATCTGCCAGTTTTGAAACAGTTATATTATACTAATATAATGGAGAAATTTTCATTTTGGAAAAAGTGTTACCAGACAAAATAAAAATACCCTTTAAAAAACTAAGAATACAATATTGGGTATATAATCTTTCAAATACATTACATTTATATAAATTTTATTGATTTTTTTAGACTAAAGTATTATAGTTCATCATTAGGATTAGAATGATTTAGATTAGACTTTCTCTTTACTAATTGTAATTATATCTCTTTAAAGAGAAGGATCTCATGATTGGGGGAGTGATTCATAAGGAGTATTTGATGGTGTTACCCTAACTTAAGGGTCTTCTCTATATTATTGTGTTGTCTATTGTGTGATGCATTTGGTTATTTACGAAGTTAAGGGTTTCTATGTTTTATCTACCAAAGGATACAATTACAACTAGTGATGAGAAAGTATGATTTAAATCATTATGATATTTCCGATGGACTACATTAATCTAGTATGAAATGATGAAGAAGTTAATGTAAATGTGATGTATCTAGAAGATTTTGTGCCTGTTGACACTAATTATAGAAGTCTTAGACAAGAAAAGCTAATAATGTTTTTTTTTGTTTGTTAAAAATGTGCTAGTAACCTGCAAGGCCAACATTTGTAATCATTGGTTAAGAAACCACAACTCAGGGGCATTTAAGCTGTCAAAATCACCCAGGGATCACACCCAACCTGGGTCGCACCACCCTTAACATGGTTGTCTTTTTGGGTGTTTCCTCCCAACTATACTCACCGTAAGGGTATTGAACTTAGGTTGCCTAGCAAACGAAACCCACACGTTAACCAATTGAGCTAATGAGACTTGATGAAAAGCTAATAATGTTATTAGAATGACCTATGATTAGAAAGGAATGCACACACAATTTTGGCAAGTATAGTTGTTAAATAGAGAGGATAAAAATAATTGGATTAAGTTAACAAGTAGATAAATTGAACTCTTTTTTAATGGGAATTCTTCTCCAAATTTGGTAGGAAGTTTGTTAAAATTTATAGTTTGACTTGATTGATGAAAACTTTGACCACGAAACTTTGTCTTAGGGGTTTTAATTATTTTAAAGTTATTGAAATTGCTTAAATTTCCAAAAAATAGTGAATTAAAATATAAATTTATCTTGTTGAAAAAAATAGACTCATTGAAAAGGTTAAATTTGTCCACTTATTAACTTACTCCAAAATAAATTAGATATAAATATAAAACACCAACTATTTTTTTTTTTAATTTCTTTGTTGAAATTGCACATAACATAATGTGGCAAGCTATAACTAATAACATAGTTTGATTATATCAAAAAGCAAAGGTTGATTATTAGAAAGGGAAGGTTTTACCTTATAAATGAAAGGAGATCCGGAAATAGAGGATGATTAAGGTTCATAGAGAACAAATAGGAGTGAATACTTTACACATGTTGAATGCTAACTTTGTAAATATCAAGTACAAATTCTCCCAAGTCTGTGAAAAGGTTTGATGTTTAGGGTAAAGTATATAGTTCAATGACTAACTCTTAAGTTGGATCATCAACTATTTGGATATATTTATGTGTATTTCATGTATAAAATATCTTTCATCTATGTTGATCTAGATGGATATTGATGGCCACCCACTGAGTCCACTCGCTCAAAACATGGGTTTCCACCTTGGAAATTGTTCTACGGTTTTGTGGGTCCTGAACTTCTAAGGCCATTTTGAGGCCCTAAACGATGTTTTTTGGGCACGACAACACCTAGATGATAGCCAAAGGCATTGTCTTGGTCGAACATAATATGTACTCATTGGCTAGAAATTTTCGACGAGGTGTAGAACACCCCAAATAGAGATCGTATGAAAATGTTACGCCCTTGGGAAGTTGATGTATCAACTACCCCCATCGGGGCCCACAAACCTTTTGGTGTTTCATCTTCTAGGGTTAGGGTTTTGGATTTTATTTATGTTAAAAAGGCCTTTGGAGCCTCATTGTAAACATCGTCATCTTCTTGCGAATGAACGTAGCCATCACATCTCTTCTTAGAGATAAGTTGCCACCATTCTAGTGAGTTCATTCACTCTGTATTTTTACAGTTTCTATACATTTCTTTCATTAATAAAAGTTGTGCATTATTGTATCTTTGTGTTTCTAGAAATATCTCTGTGTATTTACTTGTTATAGTTTCTCCTTCATTTCGTTCTCAAAATAATCTATATCAGTGGTATCAAAGCAGGCTACTCCTTTTCATTTCTTAGTGCATGTCCCCGACGAGGTTAGGGTATAGAGAGTTGGGTCTAGAACAAGTTTCTCTTGAGGACAACCGCTCTTGCCAGACCAAGTGACCTCCCATGGAGGAAGAAAAGAGAGACGAGGGAGAAGAAGATCACATCAAGTTGTTGCTTGTGGAAGCCCTCACACAATAGAGGAATGATATGTTGGATAATTTTTCCCAAATCCCTCAATGATTGTCGACAATGGAAGGCACTTCCTCATCAAGAATTCGCTTTGAAGGCGCTGCCCCATTCAAGGTACAAGTTAATTTTGATATTCCCATATTTGAAGGTCATATCGATGCCAATGCTTTGGAAAATGGTTAAATTTGCTAGAAGGCTATTTCTCTGTTCACAATTTTTCCGACAGAGAAAAGATCAGCTTTGCGATCCTTAAGGCTCTCCCCCATGTCAAACATTGGTGGGAAACTTACTGAGAGAAAAATTCCATATAGGAGTTTGGAATATTTGGGGTCGAGCCCACTTGGGATTTTTTTATAGATGCGATCAAGGAGCAATATTACCCCGTGGGAAACTAAGACGACCAGTAGATGAGATTGACCACGCTGTTTTAAGAGAGGGGCCAAAAAGTGTCGTAGTTCACAAATGCATTCCATACCTTACGCACCAATATGGGTATCAAAGACTCCGAGCGACATTTGGTTCTAAATTACAGCAAGGATGTACATAGGTAAATCCAAACTGAAATGGAATTTCTAGACATTTCATCATTGGGAGCCACTTTTCGATATGCTATCAAAATCGAGAAAAAATTTAAGCAGCAAAACAAGTAGGAGTTTGGGTTTGCAAATTTGCAACAACCAAACTATGGTAAAGGAAACCCTAACTCACAGAACAACTAACCTCAATACCACCAGTCCAAGCCACATGAAAAGAAGGGTAACAGGAAGACGAATAAGGACACTGGGAAGTGGTGCGACTTCGACAAAATCCCTTGGCACAACATCATTGAATGNAAAGGAAACCCTAACTCACAGAACAACTAACCTCAATACCACCAGTCCAAGCCACATGAAAAGAAGGGTAACAGGAAGACGAATAAGGACACTGGGAAGTGGTGCGACTTCGACAAAATCCCTTGGCACAACATCATTGAATGTCGCTCGAAACAGTGATTGGTGTATGAGCTCAAAGAAATAGATATTATCCTCGACTCAGACTCTGATTCAAACAATAATAAGAGGAGTCATATCATTGATGTAGAACCCACTTCTAATGTCATGACCGCAACAATCCAACCAGAAGAATCAGAGGATCTTAAGGAGGGGGGGCTCCTCTTCCATTCATAGATGTGGGTGATAGGGACTTCGCTTCATTTCATTGTTGATAGTGGAAGATAGAAGAACCTCATCTCAGCAGAGGTCGTCAAGAAGTTGGATTTTATGACAACACCACACCCACAACCATACAACATCGAGTGGCTTTGCGAGGGACGATATCTTCGTGTCAGCCATCAGTTCCTCCTATACTATGACATCAAGCCCTTCAAGGATAAGGTATTATGCGATGTTTCCCCATTGGAAGTCTGTGATGTTCTGTTAGGCCAACCATATATGTGGAAGCGTTATGTTGTTATGAGTCTCAACCCCATAGCATCATTATTAATCTGGGGGTCAGCTCTACAGGATATAAGAGGTAGTTCCTTTTGAAATATTGTAACTGCAAAAAATATTCTAATTACAATTGAGTTATTTTTATATAGATCAAATCCCCTTTTGTGGATTGATCATGTCGAGTTTTGTATAAGACCAAATCCCCTCTTATGGATTGGTTAAACCATAGTTATATGGTTTGGTTTGTAAAGTCGCCCCCTAAGACTAATTAAAGTGGTTTTAGCCACTAGTTGAAGAAGTTGGCCCAACATGGTGAAGAGATGCAACCCTAGAACTCCTCAGCTAGTATAAATAAGAGAGGATAATTCCTCATTCTCACACTCACTCAACCACTCATCTAGTGCGCATATTTTGGGAGATAGTTGCAGATGCCAGAAGGAGGATAGAGAGGCGCATGCTCAGTCTTGGTTATTTTTGGTGGTTTTGTCTTTTTTCTTGGCATTGTATTGGAAATCTATATTAAGGAGGTTTTTGTTGGGTTTTCTCCCCCATGAGGGTTTCCCAGGATAAAATGTTGTGTACTTTGTGATTRTGTTTCTCTCAATGATCCTGATTATGCTATTATTGTCTAGTAAATTGAAAAGAAACATAATAGTAGATCAAAACTTAACATGGTATCAGAGCTAAGCTRAAGAGAGCACCTTTCACTAGATAAGCAAAAACGTCATTGTTGTCGTATAAGAAAATTTTGGATTTTTGTTGGAGAGGAATGTTTTCCTAAAACCCATATAGAAAAGTGCACCCTACCCTAGTGAATATTTTGGCAGCTTGAGCACACATTTTCAGTGGACAGATCCTCTGGAAAGTCAAACCTTAGTTTTGACTGGTACCAGAAAACTAGAAAAACTAGGAAACCAGAACCAGTACCAGAAGTACCAATCCAGATTTTCGTAGGTCAAGTTTCAAGGGGAAAAAATTGAAATTTTTGAAATCTAACATCTCCAACAAACTTGCCTCATCCCAGTGCATCTAGTCCATGGATCATAATTTCAAAATTTGAAGTTTGAAAAATTAGGGTTTCCTCATAAAACCTTAAGTTGAAGTTGCAGTTGCAGTTTCAGAATGAGTTACAGTATCAATTGCAGTTGTAGTATCAGTTGCAGTCACCCTTGAAGTTTTTAATAGTTGGTAATTATTACCATTGCTACCAGATGGTTCCACTACCTGCAAATACTATCAGAGGTATGTACTCACATGTTTAAATTGTTAATCTTTAAAGGGTATTTGTAGGAGAAGGGATCTCTTGCCATATATCCAGAAGGATCTCACATCCAACACATTTAGAGGAATAATGCAACCCAGGTTTGATTATTCCGATATGCATCTATTTGTTATGACATTATTTTGATCTAGGTTTCATGTTGAATCTATGACCATTATACTAACCTTTGGTCAAAATTAAAGTCAAGGTATTAGATTGATTAAAGTTGAGATCATAAAGTTTATTCTCTAACCCAACTTTCTACCAAGATAGCATATTGTCTTAGTACATAAGACAAGTTGAATAAAGCACTCGTCATATTGAGTGAAGGAGACTTGGAAGAAAAGAAACACACTCATTGTTGAGGACAAGGCTCCAGGTTCCAGGTTTGATTAATTAAGTTGATAAGATTCAAGTTTGCACATGACAAGTTGATAACTACCCCTTTACAAGTAAACACTATAGTTGAGGTAGCAGTCTTTGAAAAGTATTATACTTGGTAGCATGTGAGCATATTGAGATAAATGCTCAATGTAATCATTTACCATATACAACTAACATCTCATCTAGGATAAAATTCTTGTGTTGGTTCTAGGTTACCATGGATGGATGTTTGATCACAACACTAGAAGAGTGTTGATCTCATTTTGTATTGTATTTCTTACTTTTGATCTTTGTTTCATGAAGGTCACAAGTGATATCTCTAAAGGAGCTACTATGAAGATTATTCGTGCTATTGTTTTATTACTATTATCAAAAGAGTATTATTCTTGCTTGTTGTTTTGTTGACCTTGTTTCAGGTCACAGGTGATAAACCTGAGGAAGCTATAGTGAAGGTTGAAAAAGGAAACAAATTAGATGAGACATGAAAAAGACTATGTACATGACCATATACATTCATGTATCAAAGACGATGAAAAAGAAGATATTTTTGAGATCCATATTATCTCATATGGAGATTGATTGTAAGGAGTAGAAAGCTCCAAAGATGACTGAACATTAGAACGAGAACTCATAGTAGACTTGTTCAAAGGATAATGAAGCCACCTTGATAGGAAGTTGGACTTGTTTGAAGTCTGAATCAACTTTTGATATTAAGAATTGGTATTCAACACCAACTATATCCTGTAAGAGATGATGAAGTCCTAGTAGACACAAAAGAAATCAAGATTTAGAGTAAGCTTGATCTCAGAAAGTACCAGATGAAGAGACATCTTCCAGAATAGGAGAAAATTTCCATGAGAAGACTAGATCATAGCTTCAAAGAATTCTAGGAGATATGAAATCTCCTGGGAATATTCCCTTGTTTCAGTGACAGAGAAGGAAGCCAGTCATAAAGACTAGGATATGGATTTTTCCGCGAGACTAGAAGAAAAGTCAGTATTGAATTCCAAGATTTATCTAACATATCAAGCATGTTGTAGATGTATAAAGCCTAATGTGTGTCCAAAGGATTCTCCTAGAAATAGGGAGAAGATTATGACGAGACACTTACTACAGTAATTGAATAAATATTTCTAGTATTCATGAAGACAACCATAACAACCATGATTCATATATAGTATGAGATGCAGGGGGAGAAATCCCCATATTTAAAATTGAGTGGAAGTTGGTGCAATACATTAGTTGGCTCATGGAGACATGACTACAATAAAATATAGAGTTACCTCCATAAAAGAAGAAGATATACCTCCAATATCAGTTATTGAGCTGCTCTTAGTATCAGATGAAGTTGTTTCTGTGATGAAGTAGAGGAGTTACTTTCATATTTTAGTAGTCATAGTGAGAATGGAGAAACCATTCTCAACTTCATAGAAACTGTAGGTGCAGAGTCCCACTTCCAGAGGAATAGTTGCAGAGAGAGTATAGGACATACTCCCAGACAATAATATAGATGGTGCATTCTAGAAAGCACATAGAGCTAGCACATGATTGTGCAGATTGAGTTGCATCTGAGCAAGTGTACCAGATTGGTACAAAGTGATGCGAAAATTTGATTATGAAGAGACATTTTCTCCTGTAGCCAGATACACTTCAATCAGAGCCATCATAGCCCTTGTAGCTAAGATGAAATGGACGTTACACCAGATGGATGTGAAAACAACTTTCTTAAATGGTGTCATTGAAGAGGAAGTGTATATAGAACAAACTCAAGGGTTTGAGGTTGAAGATAGAAAAACACATGTCTGCAAATTGAATAAGGCTATGTACGGATTGAAACAAGATCTTAGAGATTGGTATGGAAGAATTTACAGTTTCTTGACGATCTTGGGATTTACCAAGAGTAAATTTGATTCTAACCCTTACCTCAAGGTTATGAATGATGAGCCAGTGATGTTGCTACTATATGTATATGATGTATTCTTGACAGAGATGAAGAAAAACTCATCACAGATTGCAGAATAATCTCGCTACAAAGTTTGATGAAAGACCTAATGCATTATCTCTTAGGTCTTGAAGTTTGGCAGAGCCCAGAGAAGATCTTCCTTAACTAAGGGAAGTATGCAGTAGAAATAATGAATAGGTTTGACATGTTGGAATGTAAATCCATGTACACACCCATGGAAATGAAGTTGAAGCTCCTAGTAGATGCCTCGTTAGAATTGGTTGGTGCTACTTTGCATAGACATATTATTAGTTCATTGATGTATCTGACGAATACCAATCCAGATATATGTTTTTCCTTGAGTCAATATCTGGTAGAAACCAAACGTATTCACCTTGATTATGCAAAACATAAAATGAAATACCTTAAGGGTACATTGGATTTTGGGCTCTATTATACTAGAGATCATGACTTTAGATTGTATGGATATACTGATTCATATTGAGTTGGAAGTGTTTCTGATAGAAATATCACTTCATGGTGTTGTTTCAGTTTGGGGTCAGCCATGACTTCATGGAAGAGTAGGAAGCAATCCAGTATTTCTCCCAACATGACAGAAGATAAATATATTGTAACATGTTCCGCTAGTTGTGAAGCCATATGGATTCAAATGTTGTTGACAGATCTATTTGATCTAGAGATGGAAGCCACCGTGATCCTATGTGATAACCATAGTTGTATAAATATGATGTGTTCCATGATGAGTCAAAGAACATAGAGATCTGGTATCACTTTATTCATGATATGATGCAAAGGGGATCTTTAAAGATCCATTATGCTAGAATGGATGAGCAAGTTGCAGATGTGTTGACCAAGCCTCTGTCTGGTGTAAAGTTTGAGAAATTTTGAGACAAGCTTGGTATAGTTCGAAAGGACCTCCCTCGAAAGGGGGAGTAGTGTTGATGCTAGCCTTGTGCTGAATATTTATAGCTTCGTGTTGATGTTGGTGTGATGCCAGCCTTGTGCTGAATATTTCCAGCTTCATGTTGATGTTGATGCGATGCCAGCCTTGTGATGAATATTTCCAGCTTCGTTCTGATGTTGATGTGATTCCAACCCCGTGCTAACGATTTATAGCTTCGTGATGATGTTGATGAGATGGCAACCTCGTGCTAAAGATTTCCAACTTTGTGTTGATGTTGAGGAGATACCAGCCTCATGTTGAAGATTTACAGCTTCGTGTTGATGTTGATGAGATTTCAGCTTCGTGTTGAATATTTTCATATTCATGTTGATGTTGATGAGATGTCAGCTTCGTGTTGAAGATTTCTAGCTTCGTGCTGATGTTGATGAGATGCTAGCTTCGTGCTGAATATTTCCAGCTTAGTGTTGATGTTGATGATTCTCCATTCTTTGTGTTGTGATGTTGTTGTTGGTGATGTTGTATCAGCCTTGTGTTGTTATTTATTATGATGATGTATTAGTGTTATACTAATCCATGTTGATGTAGATGTTGATGATTCCATTCCAGCTTCTTGTTGTGGATGATGATATTGATGATGAGAAAAACTTCCGATGATTTATAGATGTGCCACTTAGTGTTCCAGATGATGATGATGTAACTCCTCTCTCTCTCTCTCTCTTGATGATGTTTTATTGTAGAATACCCTTCTTGTTAAGGGGGAGTGTTTAAATATTGTAACTGCGAAGAATATTCTAATTACAATTGAGTTATTTTTATATAGATCAAATCCCCTTTTGTGGATTGATCATGTCGGATTTTGTATAAGACCAAATCCCCTCTTGTGGATTAGTCAAACCATAGTTATATGGTGTGGTTTGTAAAGTCACCCCCTAGGGATAATTAAAGTGGTTTTAGCCACTAGTTGAAGAAGTCGGCCCAACATGGTGAAGAGACACAACCCTAACACTCCTCAGCTAGTATAAATAAGAGAGTATAACTCCTCATTCTCACACTCACTCAACCACTCATCTAGTGCGCATATTTTTGGAGATAGCTACAATTGCTAGAATAAGGAGAGAAAGGTGCATGCTCAATCTTGGTTATTCTTGGTGGTTTTGTCTTTTGTCTTGGCATTGTATTGGAAATCTATATTAAGGAAGTTTTTGTTGGGTTTTCTCCCCCATGAGGGTTTCTAAGGATAAAATGTTGTTTACTTTGTGATTTTGTTTCTCTCAGTGATCCTTCTTATGCTATTATTGTCTAGTAAATTGAAAATAAACCTATTGATATCTCAAAACTTAACAGTTCTGACTATTGTCCCAATAAAATAGTGCCACAAAGTAATCTTTCATACCACAAAGTTTATCCTCTTCACGATCTGGTCATAAGGTGAATAGAAGGACATTGCAACCATTGCAGCCTCGACCCAAGATATTTCTATCCAACAGAAGAAAATTGTATAAGGGCACAAAAATATCGTTGGTTCACCTATCGGGGTACTTCCGCACCATCCAATCAAGAAAATTTATAATAGATCCCTTCATACTCCTCATGGTGCATCTTCACCGATAGATTCCTCCCATACTCAAGCAGATCATGCAGCTAGATCAGTTGAATGTATCCAACCCCTCGAGCAATCGGTTCATAAGATCCTTCAACAAGCTAAGAAAGACAAATTTTGCAGTAAGGAAAGCAACTCATCAAGATGCAGATTCAACAAAAGCTTACCCATTTCCCATGGGAGCTTGACAAAATGGGTACCATTGCTTCCTAATGAGGGAGGAATCTTTTGCGAATCGATGACAATTTCTTCTTTCATCTATGTTGATACAAATGGATATCAATGGCCACTCACCTATTCCATTGGCTCAAAACATGGGTTTCCACCTTGGCAGTTTTTCTACGGTTTTTCGGGTCCTGAACTTCTGAGGCCATTTTGAGGCCCTAAATGACATTTTTTGGGCACGACAACGCCCAAACAAGACTTGAAGGCATGGTATGGGCTGAAATAAATATGTACTCCTCGGACAGACCTTTCCGATGAGGTATAGAACACCCCAAACATATATCGTATGCAAAAGTTATGCCCTCAAGAAGTTGATGTATCAATGACCCCCATCGGGGCCCACAAACCTTTTGGCATTTCATCTTCCGGGGTTAGGGTTTTGGATTTTCTTTATGTTAAAAAGGATTTTGGAGCCTCATTGTAAACATCACCATCTTCTTGAGAATGAGTGTAGCGATCACATCTCTTCTCAAAGATAAGATACTACCATTCTAGCAAGTTCATTCACTCTATATTTTTACAGTTTCTGTACATTTCTTTCATTAATAAAAATTATTCATTACTATATCCATAGATGATTTTAGGGGCTTAATTTCGCTAATGGGCTTATTTTCCATGGTTTTTCCCCAAAAAAGATTCGCCAATTTCCCTTTTTTCTAAAAACAATTCGCCCAAATTCCATAGAATAAAATAATTTTACCTTAAAAATTGCCAAAAATTTATAGAAACTATATAAAATCCTTATAAATATGAATATTTTTACAAAACTATCACCAAACATTTTACATTTTGCATATTAAGGACTAGTAATATTAGCCCATGTTTCTAAATTTTAATATAAATTTCCATCCTTAAAATGATCCCTAACTATATCTCTGTGTTTCTGGAAATATATCTTTGTAATTGCTTGTTATATTTTCTCCTTCATTTCATTCTCAAAATAATCTAGATCATATGTAGTATGCAAAAATGGTTTTTGTTTTAGATTTGTAAACATATAATAATGCACTCTACTCTTCATCTTATAAGTTAGGGCGATATATTATCCATGGTTCATGAAGAGCCTCAACTACAATTGGATTATGAAAAGTGAACATGTCATTAGAGGGATTTGAACTTGGATGGGGAGGAAAATAATTCTTCCTCTCAACTACTTGAGGTATACCTAGTGGACACCTCTTACTATAAATAAAATAAATAGAAGTTTGATAAAAATGATACTAATGGACTTTATCACCTTAGGTGCTAGATTTGTTTTAATTAAATTCAACATCCTACATCATTATCCAATTGTTGGTGTGAAGAATGAATTTATTTGAAATAAAAGTTATTTTTCGCATCTTGATAGGGACAAGTAAACATCCTTGTCCCATAGTTGAATAAAGTCTGCTACTTAAATGCCATTTTGTCTAGGCGTAAAGGCATCTAGGTAACATATGAGAAAATCATGCATGAAGCTTGTTATCAATATTTTGGGATGCTAATGGTTTTTCATCAACAAGAGGAAGGGTGTGTACTACCATGCTATCCATTTTTCTTGGAAACCATATTTTCCATCAAAATAAAATTTTCAAGGATATCATGCTTTAAGGTGGTGACCACATTTTCTACTATAAGTTTCCAAGCCAACAACCAAGAATTTCCTAATAGTAACCCATGTGATATAAATACCCATGATGATATACCTTAGTCATTTTAAATTTTGTGTAATACAAGAAACAAAATCTCCTCTTTTCTATCTAAATCTAGCTTCAATTCACTTTTTGATTTCACCACCATACTCTTCTTCTACATGTGCTCCAAACTAATACCAACATATACTCTTCTTCTACATGTACGCCAAACTAATACCAACATCATGGCTTAAATGCGTGGGTTAAATGTAGAGAATCCTTTTTCCCTTTACCACTACCACATTTAACTATAAAAAACTAACCCTGAAAATATATTTCCAAACCTTGACAATATACTTCCATGCCCTAATGATTTGCCAAAAGTAACCTAATGACAAATCTAGGTAATGACAAATCTAGGCATGTGTAATGTTCCTTCCCCAACAACAACACTTACAACTATTACAATTGACACAATAGTAACATTGATTGTTGCAGTGTTAAGTGTATCTACAAAGGATTCAACATAAAGGCCCACTACAAAAGCATAACTATATACAATGGCTAGAAAGTCTGGCCTTTGGAATTCTACACTAATAAACCCTAACCCATTGCACGTTAGTGCTTAGATATAGTATGATGTCGTTGCTTGTGTTTGTGGGCTCTATAAAGGATTTGGCATGGATTCAATCACTTGATCTTGGGCAATATAGGAGTGATATTGAGAATCAAGACTATAACTACTAAAAGTGTATTTTTCCCATCGTTGCTAGGAGTGTTATTTTTCCCAATTGCTTTACCATTCACACCTTCGTCTAAAGATAGGGTTTGAGGTCTTAGGACTATTTCATAGATAAGAGCATGAAAAACAAGAGTATGGACATGTGTGACACTTATATGAAGAGGTTTGATAAATGGATGTATGGTCTAAGCGATTTATATTAATTTAATAGTCAAGGTGAGTTTTTTCAATATTTATTATGTCCTTACCATAACAGGGACATTATGTTTTGGGAAATTTTCATTACTTGGGAGCACAATTCCAAAAGAAGTAAAACATGGTTTAAGGATAAATTTTCTTAGCCTGACGTTGCATCAGGGTGGCGGTGGGATGCCACCACCCCATTAATGTTGTGCAGTCTCGACTGGAATGTTGTGCAACCTTGACTAGAGAGAATGCCGACTACCAAGAACAAGTGGTGGAGGCGATGGCTTTCATGTCGTTGCAATCATGCATGTTCTATCATTATTTGTACTATTGTTGAAATCAATGATTGTCCCCATGGCGATATTCCTGCATGCACCTTCTCACTTCCTTCACAGTACTACTGAGGCCACGATGGTGGAGGATTTTATTGCACAGACGAGCATTGGGAAGTGAGAGGATGAAGAACAAGAAGAGGAGGAGAATGGCCTGAAATGCAACAAAAATGGCAACTTGACTATATTTCCCTCTCTATTCTGCGGTCTTTTGGGATCTGGATCTCAGACGTTAATTTGACACACACCACGCATAGAAAGACAAACATTACTTCTCACTCAAAAGGCATGGAAGAAGAGTGCTTCACGTAACACCGCTAGCCTGCATGGAAAAGAGATCCAGTTTCTGTATTTAGTTATAGAGTGAGATCCAGTTCCATATGATCCACATGCAGTTAAATATCCATAGCCATGGCTAGAAACACCAAAACGTGATGCTTTCGTTGATGGATATGATGCTGAAACAAGTGCTTCAATAGGTGAAACAAAAACTACCTTTGATTCCATGACCTACTATTTCCCATCCCCAAGACACCTACCTCGGCCAACAATGACGTTGGAAGCATTTGCAAGTATCACTAGGATAATAAACTGATGAAACGACTACCTCTACCTTAATTGTTGCTTTTGTTGTTGATGGAGAATATGAAATTGGGAGATTTCTTTTGGCGTTAGCCGAAAAATGAGGTCTCCATTTTCCTGAATGAGTTCAGAAAAAGGAAAGCGATCATCTTCCATTGCTTCACCTCTAACTGGTGGATTGAGATGAGGTGGAGGGGTTGCCTCCTATGCTACGTTACTGAATGAAGCACTCAAGCAAGGTACGATGTTACATATAGAATGAATGGCATAGCATTGATGGTTCCCGACAGAAAGAGGGAGAGGGTTAAATTCCATACAGGGGACCAGGTTGCGGAAGATATGGTTCATGGTACAGGCAGCGAAGGAAGGTCATGGTTTTCCTGCCTATATTAACAAATTAAATAAATAGACTCAAATATCCCTCACCTCATCGATCCAACTAGAAGAGGTACAAAGTTTATGCCAGAATAGTTACAATTTCAAAACCAGCGCCAAAAATTTGGGGAATTATCGGCCCAGGAAAATAGTAACACTGGTACAACCGCTTATTTCCTTCTCTTCTCAGTTGTATTTTCATGATACTGTAAATCTAGAAAATTTCTTTGTTGTCTTTAGTACGACTCTGGTTCCAAGTCCTTACATTTCACTGATATCAGAAATTGCAATGCTCTTTATTACAGGTATTGGTATTTTTCTGATTCCAAAGTTTTCTAGAGACAAGGTACATGCAACGTAAGTAGTTGTGACTGATTAGGTTTGAGTGCAGGTGGAGCAAGAAAAATTGGACTAGATACAGTAAGAGTACACAAAAGTATAATAAGATATCAATTACGATATTAGAACACTGCAACCCTATTACTTTTCTTGTAGTTGTAGATGTAGTTATGTAGTTTTCTATTTATTTTGATAGTTAAAACTGATAAATTGTGGAGCAAAGAGAAATGCAGAGAGAAAAGAATAGAACAGTATATTGAAATGTATGAAGAAGTACAGAACTCAGAAGTAAGTTGAAGAACTGAAGCACCCCAACAATAGGGAATAGATGAGCTTATATATGCTCAAGCAAGACAAAATTAGAAAGTACAGCTGTCCAGTACAGCTGGCAGTGTACGGTCATACTGTTGAGGGTACAATATATTTAACACTCCCTCTTAGACTCAAAAGTTACAATCATTAGCACTGACTATGCCTAAGTGTTGTCTCTGAAAATAAAAAACTG
>SNQJ01S0001881.1:20988-74945 GCA_010110895.2 Picea sitchensis
ATTTCCTTGGTAGGACGTTTTGAGGATGTCCCAGGCCTGTTTGGAAGTACCAGCGCCTGTGATTTTCAAAAAAATCGAATCATCCACAGAATTCTGTATCCAGAATTTTGCTTTGTTTTCCTTGGTCCTCAGAGTTGCCTGAGAAATTCTCTGGGAATTTGTCATGGCAGTGAGGGCGGCTGGATCTGGTTCCACATAGCCAAGATCCACTGGTTCCCAACACTCTTATGCTTGCAAGAACGACCTCATTCGAAGAGACCAAAATTCGTAATTCTTACCAAGAAGAATCGGACCCTGAGTCGGGCCGAGATTGCTGGTCGACGCCATTTAAAAAAAATGCTGAAAAAATAGAGGGAAAAAATTGTATTTACCTCCAATCTCAGAGATTGTCGATTCACCGATGGCCGATGGGAGCTTATCGGGCTCTAGATGGCCCTTGGTCTCCTTGCAATGTGACCACGCGCTTTAATGTTAAGGTGCTACGGGATTTTCCCGTTCTGTGACTTTCAAATTGCCGAAACGAGAAAAAATCACCTTTGGACTTTTCAACGGTCCAGATCTGCAGTGATCGGACGGTCCAGATCGTATCGGGATATCGCGAATCGAGATTTCGCGATTTCTGATGTCGAGGTTTTTCTGTGCCTTCGATTCCCGATCACCGATTTTCCGATGGTGCTGTCCTATCGGGACTTTTTCCGAGTCCCCGGATTTGCGCCACGCGTCCTTGAAAGATGGACGGTCCTGATTCCTCCTCGGGATATCGTGACTTGCGATGCTCCGAATTGCTATCACCTTGAAACTCTGAATGCCGATACGCTGACGACACCCTCGATGTCCGCCACGTGTCCAGGAGATATGGACGACTGCGATCTGATCGGGATTTCGCGTATCGCGATTTCCCGAGTTGCGATGTCAAGTTTCTTTGACAACTTGAAATCCCGAATTCCGAAATGCCGACGGGCGTTGCGATGTTCGCCACGTGTCCAAGAGATATGAACGGCTGAGATTTGATCGAGATTTCGCGTATCGCGATTTCGCGGGTTGCGATGTCAAATTTCTTTGACATCTTGAAACCCCGAACTCCGAAATGTTGATATGACGATGCGTTGATCTGCTGCCACCTGTCCTCTGAAATGGACGGCTGTGATCGTTTCGGGATTTCGCGATTTCGCGTATCGAAGTTTTTAGAGAGCAGTTTTCTTTGCTCGTCCAACTCTCGATTCCCGATTTTGCGATGGAATAGGATCTCGCCACGTGTCTCTTGATGGACGGTCAAGATGACGTCGAGATTTCTCAAGTGAAAAGTTCTCATGTGCACTCCAAACGACTAACCGTCGTGCACCTTCTTGCTGATCTAACGGCTGTCGGGCCTTCGCGTAAGATCTGACGGCTGAAATGCTTTTTCCTGTTCCGCACTCTCCTTGTCCCTTCTGGACTGGTTTCCCGCCTTGGATCTGTTCACAAGATGAATCTTGCAGTCTTAATGGCTATTCTTGGCGTGCTTGACGCGATCTTTCCCGAATTTAACGGAATTTTCTCCTGCGGAAGAAAAGATTTGTGAATCTTTCAAGGATTTGAAAGAATTTCATGAATTCTTCGTTCTGTGCTTCAATATTTAACAGATGTGAGGGAAATTTATGAGTTCTTTAAAATTTCTCGCCTCCTCCGTCTTTTCTTTGTCAATCTTTGACGATTCTTGAAAAGATTACAAGAATCTTTACTGTTTCTTCTTCTGCGTTCTCTTCGTCCAGGATCTTTCGAGCATTGTACGCTCTGCTTCCTCCGCAAGCTTCTTACGGTGATCTTTAAAGAGTATTGCAGACACCTTTCCAAACCTTGTGAAAAGTTTGTGTCGCATTCTCTCAAGATGCGTGTAAGCTCTGCGCTGTGAGGATTGTGTGGCTCTCCAGACTGTGTGAAGAGGCTTACTGCTGAAGCTTTGATACCATGATAAATTGTGGAGCAAAGAGAAATGCAGAGAGAAAAGAATAGAAAAGTATATTGAAATGTATGAAGAAGTACAGAACTCAGAAGTAAGTTGAAGAACTGAAGCACCCCAATAATAGGGAATAGCTGAGCTTATATATGCTCAAGCAAGACAAAATTAGAAAGTACAACTGTTTAGTACAGCTGGCAGTGTACGGTCATACTGTTGAGGGTACAATATATTTAACAAAAACTTCACATTGAATTTACCGATATCCACATAGCTGATTATCGCTAATTCTTAAATAGTTAAATTTTTAAAGTGATTCTATTGTGGCCTAAGTTTTTGAATTTTTAAATAAGTACTATCATATTCATATATTCATAGCCACTAGGTAGTCTCATACAATATTACTATTTGTGAACCATAACTCTCTCAATGCTAGATAAAATGGTATTCGTAGCCACCAGGTAGTCTCATACAATATTACTATTAGTGAACCCTAACTCGCTCAACGCTAGATAAAATAGTATTCATAGCCACCCTGTAATCTCATACAATATTACTGTTTGTGAACCCTAACTCACTCAACTCTAGATAAAACAGTGGCACCTAACTGTAAATAGTAAAACAACCACTATCACAATTAATTGCATGTCATATTGAGCAAATATCAATGAAAAGAGAAACTAACCTCCACTTAAGGCTATAAAAATATAGTATGTAGTATCTACATGTGTGGAAATAATTGCCTTGAGTATATTTGACGATGTTGTCAAATTATGTGCAGGTGTTTAGATGAAGGAGCTGAAGACTTCATGGTCAAATTCGTGCAACGGGATGACATCAAGAAGATAACAGGGTACATCAAGGGATCGAAAGCCATAGCCACCACACCCATATGCATAAAAAGGAAAGTTCCATACATCATGTTAGTGGGAGAAAACACAGAGAGACGACATCGAATTAGCGGTGTTATAGTTTCCTAAATATGGGTGGGTAAATATCGACAGGAAGAATTTGTGGTTCTCTGCGCAGTGGATCTCCATCATCCTCTATGACTGGGTGGACTCCCTCTATGCAACGCATTTCGATTTTAGAACATTTACATAAGCTAATTCATGGGGGAGTGACCTATGTATCCACTCCATAGAGTGGAGGTTGGGATGTTGGGCCCTGTGAGGTTATGTGGCATAAACCTACCAGCTGATCAAGCTCATGCAAATATCTGGCAGGGACATTTCCACATGGCTTGTTAAACCATGCCAACATTTATTCCAATATATTCATTGCTTCATCAATATGCATAATAAAATTGTCTTCATCATTTATGATATTGGTTGGAATTACTGAATTTTTTTATCATAGACTTATAGCCATTTCAACCTTCTTATGTTGTCTTCTCTATATCATAAATTTGTATGCCTTTAATTTGATTTGAATTTATTTGACTCTTGAGCCATGTGAATTTGTTAATAATATAATAGTGCCTAAAAAATGTTCAAGTGATCTTTCTATTTCAATGTTTTGTTAAAATAGTAGATTTTTTGTTGAATGGTTTCAACTTTGGATGTTACATTATATCACAACATTTTCCCTCAAATTCAATATACTATTTAAACATTTTTACGGGTAAACAAAGTATGTTTTATTATTGAGTCTTAGTTTTAGATTAACATAAAAATGTCCAAACTAATAATATTAATAAATATATATAAATGATAAATAATAAAAAGTAAGTAATAATAATAATATTAATGATAATATTTTGATAAATAGCGAATAAAGGATTGTTCCACTCCTCTCACAACGGATGAAATCCCTCAATGACATGTTATCCCATTGTGCCATTGTCAATATTATTTAGTACATACTATTCATATTAAATCCATTATGATTGTGACCAAATTAATTTTCCCACCCCTTATGAATCATAATATCATCACCTCATAAAAAATCTAACCCCATACCCATTATAACCCCTAACCCTTATACCCTTAACACAATCGTCTTTGGCATTTTATGACCCCCCAAATAAAGAATATTCTTAACACAACAATACCCATAACCATAATGACCATGTTCACAATATACCTTCTGACCCTTGTCACCATCTCTAATATAACCATCCCTAACCACTGCAATGACACTTGTATACCCCTTGGTCCTTATGATACTCGACACCATCACCCCAAACACACTAAAATTTTAACACAACCACCACTTAACACATTGTGACCTTGAATACACGAATTGTGATGCCCCATTTTGCCTAACATTATCCTAGATCAACATGATGACTTATTTTATCGGCAGCTTGGAAACTGATGAATAATATATATTATTTTGGACATTGTACAAGCTGTTTATATGTGTGTGTATAGTTTCACTATCCCTATGGTTCTCCCTATTAAAATATCCAATAGATCCCAAAGGTGATCACATGGAGCACATATACATGTGATATGTATGTTGCTCTCTTATTATGAGATGTTATATATATTATTATTTGCGTAGTTAATTAGAAAGTGTAAAATGATGTTGATATGGTTGTTTACATTATGATAAATGAAATGTGGATTTGATACTTAGATCCTATTGCTTGGACATGCAATGATCTTGTAATGACATGATAAGAAATGACTATTGATGTTGTTGAGAAAGTGCAAGTCATGGTAGGCTAGATTTACATGACCATTAGATTGAAGTGTTTGATGTAACACCCCATTTTTGAACACTTGATTATGTGTAATTAATCATGATTAATTATTTCCTTGCCATGGCATATAAACATTGTAAATGCAGTATTGTTTAATTAGAAAATTCCAACCAACTAACTAATGGGTGAAACCTTAAAAGTATTGGCCATGTAACCACGAGAGGGATTAGTGAGGGGGCATATAAATGGGATTCATGTGCAAAATATACCAATCCACCTTGATAAATGGTGTAGAGGAAATAACCATAATTTCCTCTAACTTGCAGCTGAAGAAAATCAATTAATGAGAAGAGGTTGGTAGTTGAACAACCAACCACCTCCAATGAATGGAAAGCATGGAAGGATTGGTTGGGATAGTAGAATATGTCAACCAAAGGTACAACATAGTACCTATTTTTTAGTCCCCAGGTTGAAACGATGAGTTCCTTCTAATAGAAGGAAGGAAAAAAGAAGGATAGGTCGAGAACCTGCTTGAGTAGTGTGTGTAGAGAAGAATGAACGAGTGCAGATACCAAGAGAGAGTGAGAGAATATCGGATTGTAGTTTTGGTCTAAGAAGKAAGAACACATGGGTACGTGTAGGAGAAGGCACGATAAGGTGAAAGGGAATTTAGAGGGATAAATCATTGACTTGTGAGTTTGGGAAATATAGACTTGAGGAACAAAATTATGGTTCTAGGAAGGAACGGTATGAAAAAGGAATGGGTGMTTGAGAGAGAAGTAGCACATAGAGAAAATGAAGCTTGAGTATTCAGACTAGAGAAAAGGAAGAACTTGGAAGTATTCCCAGGATTGGAATGGTCATGATGGAGTAGAGAAGAGCCAAAGTACAAAATAAATAAAAAGAGGACCGCGTGATTCATGCTTGTTGGAAAGAAACCGACACTAGAAGGAGAGGGCACTAAGGGACAGTGAAGCTATGAAGATATACTCATGTGTAGAGGAAATCCAACTAGGAAGGCATATCATAAACCCTGTGGAAGTCCTGAGCTCAAGGACAGAGGGGAAACTTCTTCTGTTTCCAGTGGAGTGGAGGAGAGTAACCTCCCTGATCCATTCCTTGACTGGTTGAGTCAATTGTGAGAATCCCCTAGTTGTATCATGGCCTGATGTGAGGGTGGTGTGTTTCCAAGGTGGTTGAATAGCAAAGCCTATGGTTGGGTGGAAAGGCATTCACCCATAGTCAATTGGCTTTCTACAAGCTTGTAAAATAGATAAGTGTTCCTTATACTTCGTGTAATTGAACTAAAATGGATGGTTGGATGCCTGTAATGGTTTGATGGATGAAAAAATGGTTGTGCCTATTAAGATTTATAATTGTGTATGTCTGATTAATAGGCTTGATATTTGTGCCATTGGAAAATTCCCGCATTTGAATGATTGTGGGACTGTAAGGCTGGTGCATGACTTGAACAATTGATTATGAGCATCCTGTAATGTTCTGAGATGAAGAAAATGAACTTGTGTCTAAGATTTTTGTGTGCACATGTGATATCTATCTATCTATCTATTTAGCTATAGTAATGGGTTCCCAGAGAAAAGATAACCATATTCATATTAAAAAAATGATAATTCTCGAGGGGGATGCAATGATGAAATCTTCCTTAAGAGGTTAGTGAACTAATTATAAGACCTGTGTGTAGGAGGACAATAGAGGCTGATAAAATGGTGTTTTCCTTATCCAATGGAATGGAGGGTTGGAGGAATTAAGATTTACTTTGAATCCCTCGTAGGGTGTTATCTTGCTTGATAAAAGAAATTAAAATTCGTGGGATTAAATTCAAGTACCCTCGCAAGAAATAACAACAATAGATTGCGGGATTGTTGAGTCCAAGGAATAGACCATAATCTGTTTAAATCCCTATGAAAACCAGTGAGGAAAAATAATTATTGATCAGGAGAGGAGGGTCGATCATGATCGTCCACAAACGAGATGATAACTCATTTAAATCCTTGTGTAAATCATCGATTTACAGTAGTCGTTAGACCAACAAAAGGATCTAATGACAACCATTCGATCAATGTCAGAGGATAGAGGAACCGATGGTTAGATCCCTTGGAATATCAGGCTATCGGATCCCCAGAGTACCAAAAGGTCATGTGTGGTAGGCCTTCTCAATTACCCAATAACCGGTGGACAGGGTTCCCATGCGGGGTTCCAACCCCTTCGCTTTTGAAGTGAGTGACATCATGATCATGATGAGAACTTGCATGATAGTTAACATGTCCAAGTGTGACATGTGTCGGTAGATGATTTGTTTATGGGTCAAGTGTTGGCCCGATTGGGCATGATTACTTTTGGTTTATCACCCCTGATCCATAGCCATCATATCTAAGAATAGATGGACCACAACCATCAATTTCTTAACCCAACTCAGGAAGGGAGTCACGCCTGGAGTATTGGACCCTTGAATATTCCTATGTCTTTCCTCGTTAAGGGAAGTGTTGATATGTCAATACCCAGGGGGGCACGGTTATGTGGCAAGATTCTTCTAGTTTCCTTGGACCATAAGAAAGTTTCCCCCCAAGACTTGTCTCCTTGCGAATTTCCAATATGTTGATGGCCTAGTGGGGCACGGTTTCGGAGAAGGGTTCTAGACTTCCTTGTTATCCCACAAGCAGAGGAGGATGACATTAGATGACATACCCAAACTAATGAGTAGTGGACAAGTGTTAATACCGTAGTGGAGGGACCCTATGCCAAGTGTTGACATCTATAACCACATAAGTCCACATGTCATGTTGTAGGTGGTCCACATGTCAAGTAGTGATTGTTCCACATGTCAAGGTGATTCGAAGTTTAAGGAAATGGTCCATATCACATCATGAGTGCCACGTGTCAAGCCAAGTGGCAGACAGTGACAAGGCCATGTGTCACGCCAGGTGGCAGAGTATGGTAAGGCCACATGTCATGGGTGCCAACTTAGATATTGGATCATGCGCTTGGGTTGGAATGAGTATAAGTGACCTAGGGGGTCGATATTTCGGTACCCTAGTGGGTCGATATCCTGGTACCTTGGTGGGGAAATGCATCAGTATATTAGATATCGAAGATTTGTCAAATAAATGGTCGAAAGAAGAAAGCACTGAGGGCCCAATAATCTGATAACCCCACTGGGCCGATATGTCGATACCTCGATATATCATATATAAGGGGTTTTTAAAGTAGTGTTGGGAACAGGGAACCGAGGGCCCTGATGTATGGGTACCATGTGGGTTCCATGCTAGAACGACGTATACATCCGCATTCACGTCATAGAGTGATGTGTTATGAAATTCCAGTGCCACATAAGATAATACATGTGACGTGGAGCCACTTGGATGCCATGTGGTGGTGTGGCAGTCTTGTTCAATGAAGGACTGAAAACTTTAAGAGGATGCAAATTTTGATCTAGAGCTTGGTTTTGAGCATGGTTATAGTCCTTAGAAATTTCTTGGCAAGAAAAATACAACTATGGGATTCATTTTGTGAAAAGAACCAATTTAAGAAAGAGGAAATTTTGACACCCCACCAGCCTAAGTAGGGGTTAGGGGGTTGGGTGTGTTACAAAGTGGTATTCGAGAAAATTTTCAAACATTAGGCTTGGGTGGGCCAAAGATCAGACACAAGACTGATATACCAAGGCTAAAATAAGCCTGTTGAAAAGTGTTTTCTGCCTTAAATTTTTTTCTTTATTATCTGCATAAGTTCCTTGAGAAGAATGACTGCAGATTGACATCTTGTTTTGGGAATTCTTACAACATAAAATTTAACCATGTTGATTTGTAGCAGAAAAATTATATTATTCGTTGAATAGAGTGACATCTACTCCTACAGGAGTGGAAACACGTTGGTAGGAATTAATGGTAAGACTTGAATGTGAATGGAAAAAGTGGCACAATCCTGTTATAGGGCTGCATAAGTTCATAGAATGTATGAACCGCTTGATGTAATTATACCTATAAGTATGGTATGACGGATCCCTGCAAATAATAATTGCTACTTAAATAAAATACTAAATCATTTAGGTATAATTCCTCATGTTTAGAGGATCGATGGAAAATTTGTAAGGTCGGTTCACTTGACCTATAACAATTGAAACCTGTAGCTGGGATAATCTAATTAAGCAAATGAAAAAGGATTCCTTTGGACTGAAGCTAATATTCATAAAAGAGGTAAAGTGATATGGGGATATGAGAAAGTGTATAAGATGATAGAATGGATGTACATGTTTGAATGTATAATATGAATGCATAATAAGAATGAAAGAATACATTCTTTATGAAGAATTGGGTAAATCTACGAAATGATGAAGTTGATGTTGACTTAGGGTTGAGATAATTTTAGATAGTGATGGATATGAAACAAAATATTTGCATGTTGAAGGAGTTCGATGTGGAGGAACTGTGTAAAGACTCTATCCAGAGAACAAATCCATAAAATTAATGATGGATGGAAAATTAGGAAGTGGGATGCAAATCCTATTTGTATAAGAATCTTGGATTACAATTTAAAACATAATGCTTGAGTGTAAGACGTGCATAGGAGATGACCTTGATGATCCTGATTCTATTTGGTAAATTTGCAGAATGCACTAACTCATAATTAAATTGTGAGATAATTTTAATGCTATAGTATGTTGTTAAATTTTGGTAAGGTCAATATGAAATTAACTGAGACTACTCAAAGAATGGAGTAGGTAGATCCCAAAATGGACACATTGCAGAAGCAAATAAGGAGAAAAGAGAGATCACTTTTCTCACTCTAAAAATTTGATTTGCTTGGCAAAGTTGTATGCTTTAAAAGAACAACTGTGAAAGAAAAGGAAAAGAAGATTAATATAATTGTTTAAATAAATGATCTTGGTTAAGCCATGTTGTGTAAAGGCATCAAGGCCTTGGAAATAGTTTAGTTAAGCTAAAAGTTCCAGATTGCACAAAGGATTTCGAAATAGGGAAAATCCCCTGACTCCTTTCTTGTTGTTTAATGTGTTTCTCTGGGATGAGAAAACTGAAATGTCATTATGTGTAAATGTTTAAGTCATGAGAATGTTGATGGTTGTAGGATACCAAAAAAACTGGAATATTTTTATGATTGCATTATCAAATAAATTGAGGAATAGTGTGATAGAGTGCATATACATATGATTGGGCATATCTGAAAATGTTTTGTTGATTTAAGTGCTATGGTACATGCATTTTGATTTAACATGAAAACTAATATAATTGTGAAAGTGATGAAACAAGTTATGTGTAGGAAAATATTGGAGTTGTTGGGGAAGAAAAATAACAATGGAAGACAACCTCAAGAAGAGGATAAATACAGGAAGGTTTTTGTTGAAATATTGATGAAGGTACCTTAGGAATTCCCATGAATCACCACTGATGAATTAATATCATAAAGGTTGCCAGAAGCCATGACAAGTATAAATATTTTCATGCCCATGTGACATGAGAATTGAAAGGGATTGGGTAATAATTCGTTCTAAAATATTTTGTATTTTGATTATATGCATACTATAACATCCCCACTATAATCCCCAATTTAACTTATGCTTAATGTAGATATAATGTGTGGCTACGACCAAGACGATGTAATATGTGAATTGTGATACCAATGTATTAATAATAAAATGTGATACCAGCTACTGAGGAGACATGGACATAGATGGTGGCTGAATTAATACACAAGAGAAGGGAGGGTCTAAGAGAATGCCTAAGAGGGGGGTCCAAGGGGGAATTACCCATGTATATTAATTCAACCCATTTTCCTAAATTTGTTATTGGTATATGAACCTTCTAATTTTTTATTAGTGTTCCAAAAGCTAATTGTTGAATACATGTAAGAGAGTGTGTCTGAGAAGTCACATACCATAGTTATTGGGCACATGAGGGCTGAGTAAAATCATCTTGGGGAAGTGTTTGAGTCAATAAATGCAATCCAATGGGAGGAAATTTGTATGGGTTGGGACAAAATTTTTACACAATCAGTTTTTGTGCAGGAAGAGCAAGTGGAGAGAAAAAAAGAGAGCTTGGAGCTGGAACATCCATGGAGGGAAAATTTTAGAGAATGATGGAGCATATTGGACCTAAATAATAAAGAAATAGGTTGTCAGGAATTAAGAGTGAAATCCTGAGTGAGTTAAACTAAAAAAAAAAGTGTTTTTTGTTGGTTGCTTGTAGTTTTCTTGGTAGAAATTTCCCTAGAGTTAGTTCCCAACTGAGAGATTCCTGGAAGTTCCTGGTAGGCCAACTGAGAGATTCCTGGAAGTTCCTGGTAGTTAGTTCCCAACTGAGAGATTCCTATCTACCTGTGCCAGAGAGACCATGATATAAAAATGGGACACATGAGGGACTGATATCAATGAAGGGACACATTCCTTGGGTTGGGCAGGTCAAGAGGAAGAGAGCTATTGGAAAATCGAGATAGTTGTAGGAGAATACCAGTAGGTTGTGGGAATTTTGAGATGTAAGTGGACAGTGAGAGACCAACCTATTTTGTGGATTTATATCCTCAAATCTGGGGTGACTTACTGTTGATATTTGGAAGAAAAGGTCTATTGTTGGGTGGAACATCTGTCCCAGGCAGTGGGTTGCACAAATGATTATAAAAGATAAGTGTTATATTTGTTTATGTGTTCTATTTATGAGTTAAATTGTTGCACACGAACTCTGTGTATTTAAGAATGATTTATATGTTGTCGTGCTAAATTATTAGACTACATTCATCTTGATTTTAGCATGTTGTAGATGCATCAAGTGAATGGTATCATATAGTAGTCAAACTTGTATGTAATTCATAGTTGTAAGCTTCAGGAAATTAATTAGTTAGAAGAAATTTAGTTTTTATGAGTATTCCCCACTGTAATGTCCCTAGGTTGGGCTGGGGGACGTTACATTATGGTATCAGAGCCCTCAAGTTCAAACATCGGGCTTGTATGGTCCAAGATGACTGCGAATTGGTCAAATTCACTATTACATATTTGTCTGTGCGAATTTGGGGGAAATGCAAAGAAAATTAGAGAGAAATACCCAAATTCGTGAGAAATATTCAATTTTAAATTAATCAGATTTGTTTAATAGGTTCAATGGAGTTGAATTGCAAAGTTACAGGGCTGAATTTGATTTGGGATGGTTGAATTTCTAGTTTTAATGGCCGCTTTAGTGTTTTACAGAGTTCATTGAATCGACAACTGAGATCTCGTTTGATCGCGGGATCAATGACTGAGATTCACCTAAATAAATTTAAAAATTCATAAGGTTTCATCTATTTGAAAGGTAGAGTAAATCGATGACTGAGATTCATTTCGACGGTTGGGAAAATGGAACAAATAGATGGTATGTACTCATTTCGATCATTGGGAGAATGGAACAAAATCAATGATCAATATAATTTTCACTAATAGATCGATGACTTAGATTTGTTAGGGATTTTGGTTGAAAATTTATAAGTGTGGAAATTTTCCAAGAGAAATATATAACGACCGATAGTCAGGTCAACCAAAATGTTAAAGAGTTTGGTTCGGCCAAAAGACATCTCCGACGACCGATGGTTAATGATCAGGCATCAACTGGATTTAGCGAAGTGTTTTCGGTCATTAATGAAAATTTTCAATGGATGATGGGTCGACGATCGAGCGTCGACTGGATTCTAAAAAGTGTTTTGAATCAAGCAATAGGGATCATCGATTGGGTGATGGGCCGATGGTTGAGCATCGATCGATTCAACGAGGTATTTCGGTCATCTAAGAGAATTGATTGATGGTTGATGGAGAAAAGAGGGTGATGATGTGTCATGTCACATCAACATCCACGTGTCATGCCACATTATCATCCATGTGTCATGCCACATAGTTTCCATGTCAGCCAATAGTGATGGCCAACAAACGATGGTCGGGTCAGCCAAATTGAGGAAGTGTTCTTCAGTCAACGAGGATGACCGATGAATGATGGGCCAATGTTTTGGCGTTAGCCAAATTGATGAGGAGTTCATTCTCCTATGAAAATTGTCGACAACCAACGGTCAGGTCAACTAATTTAGCATCGTGTTGTGAATCGATTGTCAAGGGAATGGGTCGATGGTCGGGTCGACAGTTTGGGAAAAGTGTTTTTCACTCCCAAAGAAGAACAAAAATCGTCGATGGACGATGGAGTGTGGATCAACGCCTCATATTTCATTTGATTTAAGATCAATGTCTTAGATTTAAAGGCTATTAAAAATAAAAATAGTTAGTTTTATATTGAATTTTTTTATTTTTGTTTTCATATTTTTGAAGGTCATTAACTTGTGGGGCGATTTTGAGGCCCTAAATGATGTTTTTAGCCAATCAAAACTCACAAGAAAAAATTATAAACTCTATCTCTGCAACTCAAATAAAATAACTCGGAGAGAGCTATCCAATGAGCTAAACTGTTCGCAAAACAAAGCTTGTATGAGAAAGTTATAATCAAAATATTAAGAGTAAAATTTTGACACAAATTTACTTTCATAGGGCATACCTCCATGCTCAGAAGTCTATGGAAATGTTTTGAACCATAGAAGACAACCATGGAGCCATATTTAAGATCGGTGTATGTAAAAATGTGGAGGAAGGAAAAGAAACCACCTATAACATAGAAGGGTAAATTGCTTAAAACAATCAAAACTTCTCCAGACCATAGCTTTCAGCTCGAAGCTCAGATTTGAGGAAGAAGATAGTCGATGGAAAGGTATTGAGGAGTAAAAGAGGAATGCATCTAAGGAAGTAATAAAATTTTCTAGAAATTAATAAAGAGATTTTTGTAATAGTAAATGAGTGCAAAATTGCAGCATGTGGATGTTGTAAGTTTTAGCTCGGAACTCAGATTGAGAAATGAGCACAATAGTTGTAAAGATGTTTCAAAGAGGAATGCATCTAAGGAATCTAATTTTGATTTGGTGCATTGTGTTCTTCATAAATTGGGATAAAGAGTAACTTTTATTCTAATTGATGACATGTTCTATACTATGCATGTTCTAACAATAATTATTACATGCACATTTCTTGCATAATTAGAGGTACAGGTTTTCCCGGTGGGTAAGCTCAAGTGGATGAGTGTCATTGTTTGCTCGAATGAGGTTCTGGGGTTGAATCCCCGACCATGAGCTTGTATAGGGCCTCACTTGATGTCCCCACCAGGTTAGGCCCGTAATCAGGCCGCACGATTTACCTTGTTTACCATCCATGAAATGTGGGGAAGTACTCAAGGGTTTCTCGTGCTCTTTTCCAAGGAAAAAAAATAGAGGTACATGAAAGAAAAATTGGTTCTTATATGAGGAATAGAGTCATGGAAGATACTTAGGGATATTACAGCCATGAGCAAGAGATCATAGGTCTGCATGTCAGCATGGGTAATGCTGAGATAGATTCAAATGGAATAAGAGATAGGCAAGAGCCTGTAACTATGAGAAGATATCATAGGGAAGTGCAGAGCTATAGAGATTATAATGAAAGGATTATGAAGGATCATGAAGAGATACTTTGAGGCTTAAATATGTTTCATAATAAAGTCAACAAATAATCTGGCACCAAACAAGAAAATAGTGCTAGAAAAGTGTCAATATATAGATCCCAAATCAAAAGAGATGATCATTTATCAAGAAGCATGAGAAAACACCATCATTATCCAAAGCAATCCACCAGAAGAAATAATGCAAGTTCAGAGTCAGAGAGAAAACCAAGTGTGCCTCCTCTTCGGAGGAAAAGAGGAAGGCTCGAGGCAGACATATTGCAAGGTGAGCTTAGGAAGATCAAGCCACCAAATTTCAATGGTGACCATAGGAAAGGAGAAGAGGCCAAGGACTGGCTGTTGGAAATGAAGAAACATTTCCAGCTACATGATTACCCTTCACAGGTAGAAGCTAGAATTTCCACATACCACTTGCAAGGAAAAGAAACCATGTGGTAATGGAAGAGGATCTCGTGGAGGAAGTTCAAAGGATGTTTCCAGGAGAAATATTTGTTCGAGCATTACTATTAAAGGAGGGTGAAAGAGTTATTTTAAGTCAAGTTGGGAACCATGACAATGGAGGAATATGAGAAGAGGTTCTTTGAATTGTTGAAGTATGTTGACTTCTAAAATATGACCAGAAGGTAAAAATCCAAAGGTTTATTAGTGGGTTACCCTCCTTCTATAGTGACAATATTCAATATGATAACCACAAGGCCTTGGAGGAAACCATAAGGAGAGTAAGGCATATTTATGAGCAAAGTAGAGGAAGGACAATTTTCCAAAAGGATTGGAATGAAAAAATGAAGGGTAAAAGGGATCAAAGGAAGAATGATTTTAAGCCACCTTTTTTTAAGAACACAAGGTCAATGATCCAAGAGGATCCATAATGGTCAAAAAGATCTAGGAGGGTCCATAAATGCTCAAAAAAAAATATTCTCATTTTCTCTTGAAAATGACTTCATTGTGTAGATCTCCGCTATATCTTTCCAATGGCGCAAAAATCATCTCAAACGAAGTTCGTATGCAAAAGTTATGGTCGATCAAAGTTTTGGTCAAACAGGGAAAAAGCCAAAGCAAGGGTGCCACGTGGTAGTCCCACATGATGCCATGTGGTCTATCCATACAGGTCGTACAAATGACATGATGACATCATGCTGACTTCATCAAGATGACATGGAATCACAAGAGGCTGCCATGTGTCACTCATTTTTGGCATTTTTAGGCACCCATGTGGACCAATAAAAAAGTGTCACGTGTCATCTGTATGATGACGTGGTAGTTGGAAGGTACAATCAACAGGGTGATATGGATCAATGGGCGAGTGCCACGTTGTATGACCGTGCAACTAGTTGTCATGTGACATTGCATATTCAGTGGCATGGTGCGAGGTGGACCAATCATGGGCTTCCTCGTCGTAGGCCCAGATTGGCCAATAATTGTTCAAGATTCGAACGCCATGGCGGTTAATTCGTTGGTTTTGAATTATATATATATATATATATATATATATATTATAACAAACCAACATATATGCTATTAATGTATAGTTATATAGTTCAACGAAAACCAATGAATATGCTATTTGGTGGTTTGAACCCGCGACATCCAAGGTATATTCCAAAAGTTTTAACCACTATGCCAACCATTTCAATTATGTTAATTAATGATATTTAATTAATTTTGCTATGTAATTAATTCGGTTATAGCAATGCCAACGGATTTAGATATGGTTTTTGGCCTATATAAACTCAGTGCCCAACCTTCATACAACATGGGAATTCATGCCAAGAGAAGGTCAACATAAAATTTCGTGCCAAGTTCAGATTTGTCTCATTTTGTGCGCAAGAGGTGTCCCTAGTTTTGGGTTTGTCTCGTTTTTCTTGCTATTGAGTTCTTTGAGAGAAGTATAGAGTGTTTATATTATTTTTTCTTAGAATTTTGAGAGGAATCTGATGGTGATGTCTATTTTGTGTAAAAGTGTTATGTGTGAAAATTATTAGTCCAATTTGTCATGTATGAGACACATAGTCTCGTTATGCATGCAAAAAGGGGTCTTTAAGCACCGGTTCAGAACATAGTCAAGTTTATACTCATTTTTCTTAGAATTGCGTGAGGATTTTAGTAATGAACTATGTTTTTGGGATTCAACAACATAATTGAAGAGTGTATTCAAAACCTTGGTATTTATAAGTCCATTCATTGTAATTTTGGCATTTAGGCATTAAAAGAGCAGTCTCACTGATTGAAAAGGGACCTGGAGACGTAGCCCAAGATGGGTGAACTCCGTTAAATGTTTTTTTATGTGCCATTTGAATTGTTGTTGATCTTACTTTACTTCATTTCTACATTTATTTCTGCATGTTATTCATTATTGTTATTGAAATTTATGGATAAGTATGATAATCACATGTTATTTGCAAATAGTCAAAGATGATCTTCATTTCCCAAATCTAGTCAGATGTTTAATGTCTATTTAAGATTTAATTGAAATCTAAGGATTTTCGGATCAAGTTGGTATCAAATCTAGTTTTTATGTGTATTTGCAAGTGAATGCTTACAAGGTCTAAATCTAATCAAGGTGAAGGCAAGCTTGTAAGTTATAATCCTGAAAGTTGTTCAAGGAGATTCACTCAAAGAGGAGAAATGGATTCAACAAGAAGGTGAGGTTCTTATGAATTTGAAGATGATTTCTTCAAGGAATTTAATTTAATGAAATCCATGATGGAAGAAATGTACGAGGATCAAAAGAGGGCCAAGGGAGAAGGTACAACGGTAAAAATTGAAGTAGTTAAAGAATAAAGAAAATATGAAGAACCTCCAGATTCTCCTTCATCCCCATCATCATCATCGCCATCATCATTATCATCTTCTTCCGATGAAAGTGAACATTATTCTCATAAGAGGAAAAAACATTCTAAGAAGTCTTCTTGTTCTCATGATCTTGCTTTGCTAAAGCAAGATGTAAAGTTTGATTTGCCTACTTATGATGGAGAGTTGAATACAGAGAAGCTGGATAATTGGGTCAAATAGATTGAAGTATATTGCAGGGTACATAAAATCATAAAGGATACAATTGGATACTATTTTCCTAAGTGACACAACCTTGATATGGTGGGAGAGTCGGACACACACTAATCTTATTTAACATGGTAAAATCATTTATTCCTGGATTGAATTTGTTATTACATTAATTTTTTTTTTTATCCATTAGCTTATATGCAAACATCAATGATTGCTTGGAAATATCTAAGACAAGGAAAAGGTGTTATAGCAAGATTTGCCTCACCCTATGCAATCTTGCACAAAGGGCCTTATTCCATTTCCCTATGCAGACTTATCTTCCCTATTGATAAAATCCAAAGACAAAAATTAATATTTTTCCACATATACGCATCTTGCACACTATACAACATGCGTATACGTAGGCTGCTCCACTACAACCCGCGTACATAAGGATTTGTGCCAGAAAATGAAATTAAATGTCAGGTTTCCATGTCACGACAGGAGATCTCTGATCCTTGGCCTTCCATATACTGGAAACGTTCCGACTCAGCCCTTTAGTTCCATTTTGAAGGCTATAAATGGGCCAATTCTAAGCTATGAAAAAGGAGAAAGAATTCAACTTTGAGAGAAAATGTACTCTGGAGGAATTATTTACTTCATATTGAGTCTGCATCCCTTTGTCCTTTAAGTCTGAACACAGTATTCATCCCCCAAGCTCTTTCCTTATTGCTTGAGATCCTCATTGTTTCTCTCTTATGATCTTGCCTTTGGTGGAGGATTGAAGTGGTGGAGGCCCATCTGGAAGGAACTTAGTTTCTTGGTTCTGAACCGTGACGACACAGAAGTCTATAACATTTTCACTTCTTCTTATCATTTATTAATAGAAATACTCTTTTCCCGTCCAATTGATATCTTGCAAATATATTGAATTATTATTCCATGGGTGTATTTGTCATGTTTATTAATGGATTATGCTATTTAATGTGCTAACCTTTTATATTACCACCATATGCTTGCTTTGCTTGTTTGTTGAGAACTTGTTGCAAGTATATAGCTTTGGGTCGAAGTGCTCAATGGTGGACTTCATCGAACATCTGGACGAGGTAGGCCTCTTTCTTATCTCATTTGCATATTGGTTTGTATAGCATGTTCTTGGGATAGAATTTATTTCTGCAGTCATTTCCGTCTGTTGTGGTTTACCCTAGCCATAGAGATATTTTGCTCATAACGAAAGGGTAAAATGTTCAAGCTTATATAGATGAATTTAAAAGGAAGACATTGTCTTTGGTAATTCCACTACATAATCCTGAGACTCTTCTAAAGTATATTGGTGGTATGCACTCATATCTTCGCCATACTATATTGATGTTTAATCCTACTAATATTGATGAAGTATCAGTAAAAGCTACTCATATTGAAGCTAGGAAAGGAAAACATGTTGTTGAGGATGTGTCAGAGGAGCCACATGAATTCGAGGAGTAGTCGAAGGAAAAAGGGAAGATTAAGAAGACAACTATAGTGAATAAAGATGAAGAGAAGAATCCTACATGTTCTCACTGCGAGAAGAAAGGACATGATGAGATGCATTGTTGGAAGCTTCATACAAAAATTAAACCAAAGTGGGCTTAGCCTAGCAAGGGTAGTAAGAAGACCATGACCATAGTTCAAGATCTTGGATCAAATATTGAGGATGAAACCAAGGTTACAGCTATGGGAATCAAAGGTAAATCTTCTATTGCAAGTTTCAGTTCACATACTTCTTCTACATAGGATAAAGTAATCCAAAATGAAGGAAAATAAATGACCCATTTCCTTTATGAGTTATCAAAAAGAACACTAAGATTAATACACTTTTTGATAGTGGATCACAGGTGAATCTTAATTCATAACAAGTTGTTCATAAGTTGGGATTGGAAACTAGGTCTCATCTGAGACCATATACTTTGGGTTGGATTTGTGATAATACTCATGTACAGGTAACTAAACAATGCAAGTTACAGTTTGAGATAACATCCAGTTTCATTGATGAGGTAGAGTTAGACGTGGTTCCACTTGACATTTGCAGAATGGTTTTGGGAATTCCATACTTGTATGATAGGAAGACCATTTTCTACATGGAAGAGAACAAGTATCATCTTTTCAAGGATGAGATTGAGTTCATTGGGAGAGCTCATTAGATGAAGATGAAGATGATATTTTTCACTATAGTGCACGTGAAAATGCTAGTTAATTCTAGTATCCAGGATCCAGATTTACAACCTACAATCGAAAGCAGAACATGTCCTTTAGTTGATGTTGTTTCTGTTAAGAAGGGAAAATATGTTGATAGTTCATTCTCTTTCGCATTTGTATATTTAGTTTTGTTGTTCAATTTATTACTAGTTAGTGGAGTATGGTTAGCTAATACAACAATGAATGGCGAATTTTGTGAATTTAAGGGAATGGTTAACTTGGTCAACACTGTCGTTTCAATCTTCATTATTATTGTGATGAGTCAAGTGCTCATTATCCAAGGAGGAAGAATGGATGATACTGGACAAGTGAGGAAACAATGTCCTCATTTCATTTATGAATGATCCATACTTTTGGAGGTCCAAAATTTCTTTAGTGGAGAGGTGTGATTTAGGAGGATCTAGAATGCTAAAAAAGATCCAAGAGGACCTAGAAATGATAAAAATTTGATATTCTCAAATTCTCTTGAAAATTAATTCATTTTGTATATCTCGACGATATCTTTTCAACAACACAAAAATCTTCTCGAACGAAGTTCGTATGCAAATGCTATGGCTGGTCAAAGTTTTGGTCAAATAGGGCAAAAATTAAAGCATGGGTGCCATGTGGAAGCCCCATAGGCTGCCACATGGCCTATATGTACATGTCATAAAATTGACATGATGAAATCATGGTAACATCAACAAGTTGATGTGTCAGCACGAGAGGCTACCATGTGTCACTCAGTTTTGGAATTTTTAGGAACCCATGTGGACCAATAAAAAATTGCCATGTGTCATTCATATGATGACATGGTAGGTGGTAGGTACCTTCAACAGGATGATGTGGAATAATGGTAAAGCGCCACATGGCATGACCATACAAACAGTTGGTAGGTGAGATGACATATTTGGTGGCATGGTGTGAGGTTGAACAATCATGGGCTACCACGTGGCAAGCTGAGATTGGCCAATAATGGTTCAAGATTGAACTCCATGGTGGTCAATTCATTGGTTTTGAATTTTAGTTATTTTTTTAATACACACACACATATAGTATAAAAAACCAACAAATATGTTATTTGGTGGTTTGAACCCAAGACCTACATGGTATATTCCAAAAAATTTAACCACTATTCCAACCATTTTAATTATGTTAATTAATGATATTTAATTAATTTTGTTGTATAATTAATTCGATTGTAACAATGCCAACGGATTTAGTTTTGGTTTTTGGCTTATACAAACTCAGTTCTTGGCATTTATACAACATGGGAATTTGTGCCAAGATTGGGTTTGCATAAAATTTCATTCCAAGATTGGGTCTGCATAAAATTTCGTTCCCAATGCCAATGAAAGTTTGATTTAAGTTTTGGCATATAATATTTTAAAAAAATACACGCTGATGCACACAATCATTGGAGGCGCGTGGATATCTTAGCGCATAATATCTTGGGCAGGCTGCAAAAACGTTGCAAAGTGGATCTGGATCACTAGATTTGATTGGATAACAGGATCGCTGGATTGGATCACTGCCAAATTGGTGCGAAAAACAAGAATAGATTAATTGATTACTTGTTAAAAAAACGTGTGCTGCCTGCTGGAGATCTGGAAATCATGGGAGATCTATGCGATTATGTACCGCCAAAGACTGCAATCTATAACAACTTTTCATAACCTCGCTCTCTCCTCAGACTTCCTTGTCTGAAATAAATTGTGAAGTGTCACCAACAGCTATTATGCTTCGTCATTCTTTAGAAAACTTGCCAGGATAAATCCCACATTTCAACATTTGAGTGGTCATGCAAAGTGACTGGTTTAATGCCAAGTGAACTGCATATGAGCAGAAAATAGCCTAAAACCAAAAATCCCAATAAATAATTTTGCTGGCAACGTCGGAGCTGAAAGATGACTTTTGAGTTACTTGTGCCTTTGACAAGTGGAGGCAATTGTAAAAATAAGAATGACAATCCTACAGAGTGATGTTATTCTATAGCCACTATCGAGAATTGGAATGATCCATATAACATATGCAAATAAACCTCCCAAAATGCTTAGTCGTAGAACTTTTTTTCAAAATTTAATTTCACATCTCTTTCTGGGTTCTTAAATCATTCATAACCTGAAACAATACTTTTTCTTTGAACTATCTATACAGAGAATCTATAAAGCTGAGAAAGATGTGTTCTACAGGAATCAAAATCAATATTACCAATTGTGTGTAGTCGCTACAGGAATTGAATAATGATACCAAAAATTCACATCGCTACCATAATTTCCATGAGCACACAGTCTAAACGCTATCTCCCAACTATCAAACCTGATGAAGGGATGAGCTCCAACACCTTACGCAGCTACCTCATAGCACCTTACACAACTTTTTTGATCTGGCAACGGTTTTGTGTTTACATATCCGTTTTTGTTGGATCGAGCTGTTTCGACATCCAGTTTCTCTTCGGTGTCTTCCTTCTTTTCTCCTCGCTCCCAGTCAGTTGCAGCCCTCCTAGGATTTCCAAGCGGTTCCCAGGCCGTCAAATATTTAAATACCTCGTCGTTCATAGGCGATCAGGTGCGGTTCCAGAGCTTGATCAGGGCGCACGCGAGATCAGCCACTGCCGTTCTCAACCCGGTGGATGAGAGTTGGAACATATTACAACCTTTCTCAACTCGTCCGTTGGTTATTCTCACTATCTCCAGTGCACATATCCTCCTTCAAACCAAGGAGTTCATGATGGCAGATTAGAATGCTTATGCTAATTGAATTCATATTTGAAACAGTGTATACCATCTTATTTGATATAAATAAGAGACCGATTTTACACCAAGACGATCAACAAAACCCCGATTTGAAGAAGAACGATTGAACACATTAGAGCTGGAAATGAAAAAAGAAAGGAAATTGCAAATCTAAACCAAGATTTTGTGATTTGATTCAGAATGATTCTTTCCCAGTCGACCTAAGTTCTTTCTAGATCACAATTTTTATTTAGATCTACAGATCTCGAGCATATACACATTTATCTGATCTATAAACTTGAATAGATTCGATATATAATCTCTTTACCAAATCGTTGTCCGTAGATCCCAAATCATTTAAAAAGATTGCTAGAAGAGATCGTTTTGAGATACCGTGATAATATGGCTCTCATAACTGTTTGCAGTTTGCACAACTCCACAGTGATGACTGTGGCTCCTCCATGCAGGCTAGAACTCTGATTTCATTTCCAATTTGTTGCTCTGCGCTGGTTTGGATTCTCTCCCATCTCCCTATCCATCTCGTGAGGAATTTAAGCTACACCAAGCTCTGATACCAATTGAAGAAATAAAGCATCAGAATATTAAGACAAGAAGATTGGCAGAAAAGGCCTCAAGCCTTAATTCTCAACATACTATTCATCTTAATGATAACAATATATAATACAATAATGAAACCACCTCAATTGTTCTCACATCGACACCTCATCAGGAGATAAGGTCAAATGAGGAAATATAGAAATCTAGAAACACACTTAGGATAACAACTATATCCTAGTATGTACAATATTAAAGGTGGTATACTTGGACTTAATAATTGTATAATTCAAAGAGGCTAACATCAACCCCCCATTATTGGAGTGGATGGTAAGATCAATAATCAACCTATACCAATTTTAATTTATTATGGAGCTAGCCATAGTTAGATAAACTCTAATATTGTTGAAATATTTCACTTGCAAAGGAGTAAGCATAAGAAATCTTGGTTAATTCAATTAGCCACAAGAACTAAGAGAAAGATCAATGAGCTTGTTAAAGATTGTCCAATAGACATGAATGGACTCAACACAAAGGTAGATGTAAACATCATACCATTGGATTCATATGATTGTCTAATTGGCATGGATTGGTTGGGAAAACACAATGTTGTCCTAGATTTTTATAACAATACTGACATGTCTTGATGAAGAAAGGAAGCAAGGAAAGATTCAAGGAATTCCAAGAGATCTAGTTTTTAGAGATATTTCAGCTATGCAGTTGAAGAATATTTTCATGAAGGTATGTCATATTTTTGCAACCCTTATGGAAGAGGCAACCAAAGATAAAGTGGAAAGCATTGAAGACCATCCAGTCTTGAGGGATTTTGAAGATGTTTTTAGGGAGATCCTAGGATTACCACCCAAGAGAGACATTGATTTCTCTATTGATTTGATGGTCAGAGCTGCCCCAGTGTCCAAGACACCATACATAATGGGCATGCCATAATTGAAAGAGTGGAAAATGTAGCTTGAAGAATTTTTAAAGAAGGGGTACATACGCCCAAGTGTGTCACCTTGGGGATCCATGGTTCTTTTTGTGAAGAAGAAATATGGAACCTTAAGGTTGTGTGTTGATTTTAGGTAGATGAATATGGTCACCATAAAGAATAAGTATCCTTTGCCAAGAATTGATGATTTGTTTGATCAATTGAAAGTTGTAAGAATATTTTCCAAGATTGACTTGAGATCGACCTATCATTCGGTGAGGATTAAGGAAGAATACATTAGCAGGACAAAATTCAAGACAAGATACGGGAGTTATGAATTCATGGTAGTACCATTTGGACTATCAAATGCATCGATTGTTTTTATGTGTCTGATGAATGGAGTGCTCAGGGAGTACTTGGACAAGTTTTTAATTGTGTTCCTAGATGATATATTAATCTATTCTAAGTTAGAAGAGGAACACGAACAAAATTTAAGAATGGTGTTGCAAGTTTTAAGACAACATAAATTGTATGCTAAGCTAAGTAAGTGCATATTTTATAAAAATAAGATTCACTACTTGGGGTATAGAATTTCAACAAAATGGATAGAATTTGATCCTAAGAAGATATAGGCCATTAGAGGATGGCCAACACCAAAAAATGTGACAAAGGTTAGATTCTTCATGGGTCTTTCCAGTTATTACCAAAGATTCATAAAATGATTATCAAAGATTGCAAGTCCAATCACTTCTTTGCAAAAAAGAAGGGGGTGAAGTTCGAATGGACTTCCAAGTGTGAAGAGATTTTTCAGAACTTGAAGTAAATATTGACAAGTGCATTAATATTGAATATTGTAAATCCAAATGAAGATTTTGTTGTGTGCATTGATGCATGCAAGGAAGGGATTGACAGAGTCCTTAGTAAAAAATATCATGTGGTATGCTATGAGTCCAAAAAATTAAAATAACATGAGAAACATTATGCTACCCACGATCTAGAGTTAGCAACAATAGTAAATGAATTAAAAATGTGAAGAAAATACCTCATGGGTAAGAAATTTGTGCTTAGAAAATACCACTATGGTCCGAAACATTTGTTTGGACATCTAACACTAAATTCTAGACAAACTATATGGCTTGAAATCCTTAGCGAATATGATTTTGAAATTAAGCATATAAAAGGAAAGGAAAATCAAGTGCCCAATGCACTCAACAAGAGATATCATGAAGTACATATTGCAACCATCAACATGTACAAGAATAATCTAAAAGATAAAATCATTGCAACAACAAACTTGGATCAACAATATCTAAAAATAAAAGAAATATTACAACAAGGTAATTTTCAGTAGAAATTTAATTGTTGTGAGATGAAAGAAGATGGGATTCTCATGTACAAAGGAAAAGTATATGTACCAAATTCCAATGAGATGAAACATGTAGTGTTAAATGAAATGAACAATGTGCCATATGTTATTCACCCAGGATATCATAAGACAATTGCAGCTTGAGAATCCATTATTTTTGGCCAAGAATGAAGAAAGAAGTGGCTAATTACATAGCCATATGTTTAGAGTGTCCAAAAGTGAATATTGAACATAGGCACTAGTACACATCATGTACCTGAAAGTCAAATTTCTTAGGAGCAAGTTCATAGGGATGGTAAAGGTTCAATCGACCTGCTATGATCCTAAATATGCTACATGGGAGCATGAAGAAAACATGAGGGAAGAATACCCACAATTTTTTGACAATTTTGAAGAAAACAAAATGCAAAACTCCATTTTGAAAAACTAGAGTTCTGGAACCGCATCTTAGAGTCCTAGCCAAGCATACTGGGGCCTTGATAAAAGAATTGATCATTCATTAGGTTATCCCTAATAAACATATGGTAAATCCCTTGGGTTAGCCCTAATAAAAGAATGGTGCATTCCTTGGGTCAGGGAATTGAGAGGGACATGAGAATATGGTTGGAATTGATGCTAGAGTTGTAAAATTAAAGAATTTTATTTTCTAAGTATTGTGATGTAAATTTGCATATATGTATAATGACATAGTGTGCACCGAGGATGACACACAATTGTAGGGGAGGGGAAATGCAATATCCCCACTATAATCCCTAGTTTAACTTATGCTCAATGTAGATATAATGTGTGTCTATGACCAAAGTGATGTAATATGTGAACTATATTTCAATTTTTTAATAATAAAATGTGATACCAGCTGCTAAGGGGACATGGATAGAGATGGGGGATGAATTAATATACAAGAGAGGGGAGGGTATAAGAGAATTCCTAAGAGGGGGGTCCAAGGGAGAATTACCCATGTATATTAATTCAACCCATTTTCCTAAATTTGCTATTGGTATATGTACCTTCTAATTTTTCATTGAGTGTTCCCAAATCCAATCACTGAATACATGTAAGAGGGTGGGTGTGATAAGTCACATCCCATAGTTATTGAACACATGGGGGATGAGTACAATCTATTAGCACTATAATTTGTCCTTAGACTTCTTGAAAGACAAGCACAATACCCATTTGATTTTTAGAATTGAATTGGTTTGAGTAGGTGGATCAATAAGACCGGGAAAGGAAGAGGGCAACAAGCTAACTACGGATCAGTAACTACCATTGGGAAAGTAGTCATAAAAACCATGTTCAGTGAAGGCAATCAAGTTGCATAAAAGACAAATTTTTTATATAATGATGGGTATAGGAATGAAGAAGATAACAAAAGGTGGATGCAAGGTAATTGAATAAACCTTTCTGAAAAAGTGAATGCAAGGTACTTGAATAAAACAATGATTTAATAGGCAAGTTATAGTGGACCTTTTGGTACTCAAGAACATATTAATCAAGGGCAATTTTTGATCCTATGAATATGCAATTTATACAAGAAAGAATATGTAAAGACATAAAAAACAAAGCAGTTCAAACAATTCTGTAGCACAACTCTCATGGATATTCAATAACATAAATGATTAAAACATGAATTCCCTCAGGCTTACAAAAAGAAGCAAAATTGCTCCTCCAGCTCTCTCCTCTCTTGGATCACGAATACAACCCTTTCCTTATAAAAATCCCCTTCATATATAGTGAATGATATCTCTCTACTATAAGGAGGTCGAAACCAAGGATCTACATAGGATCCTCCCCCATTTAGGAGTCTGTTACAAAAGATTCCAATAAAAACATAACAAATTCCTATTTTTTTGGATCTTGTCTATTCTGATAAATTCTTTTTGAAACAGGTCATGCTTCTTGATCTGGTGATAGAACACATGTCCCTCATGTCCAACTACCTCCTAGGAAACCATTAGAACCTTCCCTGATAGCTGGAAACCCTCCCATAGCTCGGATTTTTCAGTCTGTTAGAGTTCGTAGCGCCTATGCAGGATGCACTACGAACGTTCCTGTAGATGGTAATTTTGTCTTTTCTCCCAAACTACGAATTGGGTCGGGATGCATTTTTGTCAAAAATTCAATGATAATATGGTGCTTCTCAACACCAAATTTCAGAAGAACCTAGATCATGATTCAAAATTTATGATGAAAACATTAGAGAAAGATGCTACGGGAAATTAGTTCATAGCGTTGAACCAGTTTGCAACAATCTTCCACAAATGGTAATAAATATTTGCAATAACGAACCCTGAAGAATGATGAATATGGAAAGACACTGAATACTAGAAAAAACTCTTAGATACCTTTTTCGAAAACATCATTACCAAATATTTGACACATGTCTCTTTTTTGAAGGTGTTGTGAACTTCTAAGAGAGTTAACAACGCCTTTGATTTGGCAAATTTGACAAGACAATTGGTGGTTGGATGATCCTCTGAGACCCTTTGGACACTTGTTTAGGTTATAAAATTTGATGATTACCTTTACATTACTAGAAATGACCCATACCTTTCCTTTGTGCAAATAATGACACCCACTTTCATGACATCAAGACTTGACCATGTATTTGATCAACTATAGACCCAAGATAAAAATCAATCACCTTGGTTTATTTACATGATACATGACTCAAACTTTTAAGAAAATTGACCATATGACCCAAAATTATGAAATTTTAAATAACTAACTCCTAATAGAAGGAGATATGACATGATTAGCAAAACTAATGATGTCCTTCAGTACATATCATGTGCTAACAACTTGCATACAGTAACTTGTGATATGAATCATTTGATTTTAAGTATTATACATATACTATTGATCTAATTGATATGTGTCCTTCATACATGTCTAGGAAATAGGGTTAAGCCTTACAAGATCCCCAACATGTGTGTAGGTCATGAATAAGAGGCTATATCTTTGTTTTGTCAGGTTTAGTAGAAGTGTTTCAAATTTTCTACCAAATCCTAAGATAGAGGTCTAGAGCCTCTTCATAGGATATATGGGATAATGAAGTTGAATAGATGAGCATGCCTATCTAGGAGCTGAGGTAACATGCCTACTATAAGTACTTCTATTGTGGGAGGTGAAATGCATCACTTTCATGATTGGGGAACTTACAATAAAGACTCAAAGTGCTTACTCCCAAGCATCTTAATTAACCTTCCAAATTTTGAGCTAGACCAAGCAACCACAAGTGACTGACATAGATGTATTAGTTTACATAGAAAATTACCCACTTTTAGTGACAACTTGAAATGATTTTATTTAATTGAAATTAATAATTATTTATTTTATGAAAAAGAATATTGGAGAAAAACCCCAAGGTGGCACCTAAATGGGGTGATAATTCACTTGAGTAAAAAATGTAATATAAGGAAAAAGACAAGGTTTCCACCTAGGGGTATGAGTAATTCAAAATTAAGAGAATATAAAAAGGGATTTTTTCATGAGGCTAGGGTATTATGCTTCATGGAGCCTATGAATACAAGGGCTATCCATGCGTTTTTGGGTAGAGGGGTGGCACTAGGAGGCTAGGAGAGGGGGGAAGGTGACCTAAACTACAAGGAAATGTTGTTAATCTTCAGTTTCTTGGTAAATTGGATTTTTTGAAGGAAGCTATGTAGCATTGCTACACTAATCCCCTTGTTAGAGGTTAACCACTTTCTTGGTAAGTTCAATAGGTGGAGACTGCATCACCGGTGCATATTATTATTCGTGTATTTCCATTTATACTCTTAGTTGTGACTCAACATAGCTAGGGAGTGCTAGGGAAATAAGTTTTTCTTAGGTATGGCAAGGTTGAAAATGGTTGGCATAAATTGAGTTGGACAAGGAAATGAAATCAAAGGCTTGAAAACTCATTTAGTCCTTGGAATTAGTCCTCTATCATGTATAAATTTTATTTGTTTATAAAGTTTCATAAAATTGTTTAGACTATTATAAAGGCTCTAATATTTTTATAGTTGAATAAAGGTTTGGAATAATATGTTTTCTGAGCTGGTAAGAATGACGTCTAATGATTGTTCATTTGAGGATATTAATTTATTATAAATGGCTTAGAAACTAGAAATTTGGTGGCTAACTTCTTGTAACTAAGGTAAAATTCTCCTTATGCTTGTGAAATTGATGTGAAAATTGTTATTGGTTTTATGTTGAATTAAATAATGTTGTTTCAAGGGGAGAAGTTTGATCCTCTTATAAGCTATAATAGAGCTATTCTAATTTTCATTTTGAAGGAAACTAATTTCTTTCTCATAAGTAATAGTTATACCTTCTTAAATTTGTAATTTATTAGTTTTCATTATTATTTAGTTGTGAAAATTACTCTATTTCTATTAAGCTATTGAGTTGATCACGTGTGTGGTTGTATCTTTCATACTAAAAACATTGTTTAAAGGAAATGTCAAATTTCAACTTTGTAAATTTAAAAATCGTTGATTTAGTGTTTGATCATAGATTGCAATGTACACTGTGGCCATCATGTAGGAGGATTGCACCTCTTGTATAGCATGATTTTTAGGATCAAACCCATCATCAATCCTATAGATGAAAAATAATATATATCTATTTTGAGAAAGAGGAGAAATGAGAGTATGCCAATCTTACTCTCCATTCTTTGGTTTAGAACTTGTGGAAGAGAATAAAAGAGGTGATAAACATCATCCACGATATCTTACCTTCATTTTCATGCTCATAATTATCGTTATAATGTGTTGTTCTTGATCGTGTTGCTATATATTCATAGAGGGAAATTCTCTTTAATTACAAGCGTGGAAAATGTCTTTAATTGTAGTACAATTCTAACTTCGAGCAATGTTTTATACTAATGTAGTTGATTTGCATAACCTTGTAATATGAATTCATTGTGAATATTTCCAACTATGCTAATGTTCCAAGTGTCTACAAAAAGTTCTCAACCAAATAAACTATTGTTACCAGTTTGTGTGGAAAGTGTTTGCGAAAATATCCAATCCAAATTAATATAAAAGAATGAAGGGCACAATGTGTATTCTAAATTTCCTTTTGTTGATAATTCTCTTTAATTTCATGCAAGGAATGAATAGTGAATCACTTCATAGCTAGTGATTATATGGCATTTTCAGTGCGCATTCTTCTATGGGATATGAAGTAGATTTCAATTGATAGATGAAGCAATGGTGTTCATTCTCTGGCTAAAAAATGAATAGATATGCAATCATAATTACAAAGTACATTTCCTAATTTCCATTAGAAAGGATTTCATAAATAAAACCCTACATGTGTGATATATTAATGCTTGTTTTTCATTTCTATAACTGGATTACATTAATAGTTCTTTTTCCATTTTGGGACTTGAGTTGAGAAGGATGATGAGCATCATCCTTTACTTGAAAAACTTGTTGATAACATAATTTATATGTTTTTGTTATGGTTATGGAAACCAGTAGTTGGAAAACTATTGAAATGCTAATGTGCATACTTGTCTTCAAGTAGACTCATTGGCAATCATGGCTTGTATTATAGCTTTGGATTGACTAGTACTTGTTGAAGCTTGAATGTTAATAATTTTAGTTAAATTTTTTTATGATGAAAAGAATAATAATGGTTAAGAGATGATGTTTTTGCAGTGCTTGTGGGAACATTTTCTATCCATGAGTAGAGATCCTGGATGAGAAAATTAGATTTGAAATGGTTACCAACTCTAAGGTCTTGTTTATGTTTGTTGGGTAGGACTCTAGGTGTAAATTTTCTAAATACCCTCGTTGATATAATATTTAATGTAACTTAATAAGAAATCAACTATGAACTCATAATTCGTGTTTCCTTCATGGGGAAACCCTTGAAAACCTTTCCTAATGAAATAAAGGGTTATATATGTGAATGAACACTAGTTGCTTGATAGGCATAACATATGCAAAGAATTATGACATATGTTGGATATAGAGACGCCCCTGAGAAATAAACCTTGTGAGAGATCACAAGATTGTTGCTAGGGGCATTATTAACTTATTAACAACCTAGACTAGGATTGTGTGTGTAGTTTCTGGGTTAAGAACTTAACACTCTCATGTATATTTTTTCATAAATTTTATGAAGTAAGCAACTAATTGTATGTAGAATACAAGACATTTTCATGTAAATTCTATTGATGATGATGTGCATGAACTTGTGTAATGATTGTTGGAATGGGAATTGTTGTGATGGAGTCTTTGTATAAACTCTCTTTTTTAATTTTTTTTGGTCAACTTGCATAGTTGTTCAGGATCATCTCACATTGTAATGAAACATTTAACAACAATTTATCACTAACATAAGACACACTTTCAAATTAACGTGAACACATAATTGGAGGATTAGTACCCTTAAAGGGAACACATATGCTAATAAAGCTAACTAAAAATCCTGACAATATAGTTAGTGAGTTTAGGGATTTAATAAAAACCTTGATTTCCATTCCCATGTTTTCCCCTTGAGGTCCTTGCAAGGGTGTTTTGAATCTTTTGCTTGACTTGTTCACTTTGAGCATCAACACAAATGATGACCGTATTGAGGATTATAAGTTCCTACTCTTATGGAGGTTTATCCTATTGGCGCAAAGTTGGAGACTTGGGTTCTCGAAGGTTACCAACAAACGTACCACTGTAGTCTAATTGCATTGGCATATTCAACCTTCCGCAAGGGAATGAGGTCTCACCAGAAGAACAACCGAGACTTTGTGTGATAAAGTGAATTATAGAGGACACATCATCAAATCTATCACATCATAACACATATCCATATTCAGGTGTAAAGAGATCATAGCATAAGGATCCTCAGATCGACAAAGACAATGCAAAATTTGTGTTGCAAAACGTTAAAGTGAACACATGCATTACATAATTTGGTAGAAAAATAAAAATATTAGTAAATACAAAATATAGGACATGTTACAAAAAAGTAGATTAGTCATTCATTCATAACACAACAAAATTTTGTAAGCTCAAATACTCCTTTCTTTATTATAATATCTTTGACTAGTGAACATAGAGTAGATCGTTCATATTGCAGCTTACATACCAGAGCCATAATTATCTTTCACCTGACAATGAGATTCTAGTCAAATAGTTTCTTGTAAACTAGTACAACATCTGAATATCAACAGAACAATACAACGAAAACTTATAACAATTCTAATAGTCCCAACAACAACAACAACCAACCCATCAACTAACCCTTTCCCATTACAATTCCCCCAATTTATATTATTCCCTTGGTTTTTTATTGATTTTGATGTTATGCTTTCTTGATTCCAAGTCCTTCTGGCATGCGCTTGAAGATTCTAGGCTTTCCCACTGTTGGATAGAAATTTTGGTTAAGTTTTGAGATATGTGCCAAAATAAGTCAAAGAACAAAAGACAGTTAGAATATGGACTAGAGCACACGATAGGAGTAGAGTTTAAGGAGTCAAAGCATGCGATATAAGGATGTGTGACGGAGCAACACACAAATGGCGGAAAAAAATTATAGACCATTAGGTTTTTGGGGACATTTTTGTCCACCTTATAACAATATTAGCCCTCTTTTGATGTATAAATATGTAAAAGGTTTTTGGGTAAAGGGGTTCGATATGTGAGAAATTCTTAGTGCTTTTTGGGTAAGGGAGTCGAGCAAAGGAAGAAGTCTGAGGTATGACTGAGGAGTGAAGATCACACTACAACAAAATGACTAGGGAGGTTTGGGTAGTGTTATTGTTGCATATTTTGTAGTGCAATGCACACTTGTAAGGGAATTATCAATGACTAATAAAAGAAGCTAGTCGTTGTGGACGTAGCCCAAGTTGGGTGAACCACGTTAAACCTGTGTGTTGTGATGTGTTGTCTTTATATTTTATGATGTTGAATGTTATGGTACAATGATGATATATGTTGAATGTATTGTTCATATATGATGTTATAATGTCACGCACTGAATTATATAATAATTGGATGAATGTTAAGTGGGAAAATGTTGCGCATAGATAATGTTGAATGTTAAGTAGTTGTTAAGTAAGGAGAACTATGCACATGGGTAAATGGTAGTAAGAACATGAGAATTCTTCACTTCCCCTCATCACTACAGAACCTTGGTTCCTGCAGCCCCTTGAGATTCCTTGGGTTAGACTTCACTTGCTTTGCAGGTGATGCCGAAAGGGCCAGTGTCTAAGGGTTTTGTTGGTATATAGATGATTAATCCTGGGTCTACCCATTGCATGCCAACAAATGGTTTCATTTCCGAGACCGACAACTGTAATTAAGTGGAATGTTTTGGAGGCCGAATAAGGAAGCAATCAAAGAATGACTAGAGAGGAAGCGTTGAGACTTTTCTTGAGAATAGAATACAAGCCCTCGGCTCAACGATGAATAGTTGTTACAAAGGTATGTGTTCACATATATTCATGAAATATTCTTTAGTGAATTCTCGATAATTTTGACCGAATGGTTAGAAAGGGTAGTGGAGAACATTGGGAGATATAGAGTTGAAGATCTGAGAAACTGGACTCGTGAATTGATCATACAACTAAATAGAATAAGTAATAAGGTTTCTCACACGGTTTATTTTTGGTTGAATAGTATACTGAGAGGTTACATTATAGAGTTTGTAGTAGATTGTACTCAGTCTTATAGTGTTGTAGAGAGGGGATTTTTCAAGGGTCCATGCATAAGATATTTAAGTGTGTTGTCTACTTGGATAAATATTTTACTGTGCGATAAGAATGTCATGAATATGGAGTCTGATATCTAGGAACCTTCATGCACACAGGGGGACTGGGGGATGACCATATGGTGGTTTGAGAGTGGGAAGGATGATTAAGGATCACATGGATTGAGGATGTCAAGAGAAGAGGATATTGACTCAGAAGAAGATATTGGAGTATTACACTATGGGAAAAGGTTTAGATATAGTAAGAGGGAGACTATGGATGGGAAGGAAGATCAACACAAAGAATTAGGGGAAAGTGACCCCTGCGTAGTACTTCAAATCACACCATATGGGGAAAGGAAAAGGAAAGAAATGGATCCTTAGTATTGTCCAGTAGAAGAAGGAATTCCATCTCAGATTAAAATCTACATCGAACCCACGACCCCATGTGCATCACTGAGAATTGAAGTAGGAACTGAGACTTGTTCAAGAGTAATTGTAGTGAGAGGAGGAAGTCAGAAAATAGTCAAAATAGTGGAAGTAACGCATCAAACCAGAGTTAGTCAGCATCACCAAGGGTAAGCACAACACCAAGTACAATGGCAGGGATAAATCATACACTAAGAATGCTCAATTTTCAAGGAGCGAGGTCATAGGACCTTGAGCAACACTTGTTTGTATGCGACATGATATGGACTGTGAAGAATGTCTAGGATGAGGCGACAAAGATCGCGCAGTTGGCCACAACATTTAGAGGTCGTGCATTGATATGGTATATGAAGTATTAGACAAATACACCGGCCGGACAGTCCAAAACTTTGGCAGATATTGGACAAGCATTGTTGAAGGAATTTTAGAAGTCGAAATATAAATCACAATATATTACAGAGCTGAAAGATATTAAGCAAGTGCATAATGAGATAGTGTGAGATTACGACCAAATTTAAAGATGTAATGGGTCGATTAACCATTCACATTCCTGAAGAGAATCATTGAGAATCGTTTATTGCAAGTCTATTACCATACATTCATTGTTCGTTAGCACATCAAAGGGTCACATCACAACCAAAAGCGTTGGAAATTGTGATGAAATTGGAAGCATCTCCTATAGGATATGGTGCAGGTATGGAACATTTACAGTCATAGTTGGCTATGATGAGAATTCAATTATCAGAGATAATGAAAGAAAAGGAAAAGAGTGAACATGTTTCATGTATAACATATAAGACATAAGGCCATCGAAAGGAAGAATGTCCAACATTCATGGAGTATATGGCCACAAGAGCTCCAAATCCATTGGTAGGAGGAGTAGTGCATTGCGTTATATGTAAGACATGGAGACATTATTCGATGGAGTGCATAGTGTAGCTAAATTTGAGGTTATTGAGATCATCAATAACAATAAGCCATATCCATCTTTGCTTGGACTGGATTGGGCCTTAGAAAATTAGATGATCATTAACTTGATGAGAAGAGAGATTATTTTTGAAGGAGGAGGCTTAAAGGTCACTTCACCATTAGACCCTATGGAGGCAAGACGATATGTGGAACCCGCGAGAAAGGAGATTGATAACATATATAATATAATAACGTGTATAGATGACTACCTAAATCCCACTACAAATGGTGTGATGAGTTAGAGAAGCATAAGCTCTTGCACATTAGACTCATCGGTAGGAATTGAACACTAGAAGCAATAGTTGCACAAAGTTTCAACCAGAAGGTGTGCTTACATTACTTGATCTTTGTGCTAGATCAGAACAGAGGTACGTGATACAAATTTTTTTGAGGGATCAACTAAGGTAAGTTCTTTTGTCAATGCATTTGATTTGTAGATACCCAAACAACAAAGGTTGTTAGCATTAGATGTTTCACTGAGAGAAACCACAAAAAGATGGTGGGAAACCCACAAGGAAGAGATACATGATTGGAAAAGTTGTAAAAGGTTGATGCAGATCAAGTTTGGGACAAAAGATATTATGCACAAGTTTACAGGGATGAGCAATATGAAGGATCATGTTGCACAATGTATTATAACTTGGAGGCAAGTGACGAAATATGATTGGACAGACAGGTTCATCCATATGCTGGAGACAGTTCCCAAGAAATTATATTTAGAACTAGAAATGCATAGAGGGAAAATGGAGTGGGAAGAGCTCACCCAAAACTTTAAGGTAACATTTAATTTTGAAGTTGAGTCACTTTTAGTAGATGAAACTTTACAAGTCATTAAAGGTAAAAAAATTATGGAAGAATTTCAAGTAGAAATAGTTCCTACATGTAATGCGCACAAAGAGTCTGTGACAGTCCATGATCTATTAGAATGTTATAATGTTACCGAGGAATACCAAGAAGAAGAAGACCCAAGAAATGTACAGGTACTAGATACTGAATGGGAGCACGATATAGTAGGTCCAACACTTGAATCTGATGCATATGAAAAGCCCTTAAGAGTGCACAAAGTCAATATTGGTACGAACGAGAAATCGAAGTTTTCAAACATTGGTGATTACTGGATGATGAAACTATGGAAAAGATTGCAAACCTCTTGCGCGAGTATCGGGATCTCTTTTCGACAACCTTTTCAGAGATGAAGGGAATAACTATAGAATTGGGTGAGATGAAGATCCCTTTAAAACCATATGCTAAGCTAGTAAGATAGAGACCTTATAAATTGAATCTTAAGTACAAGGAAAAATTGAAATCAAATCTTGACATAATGATAGAAGATGGTATAATTGAACCCGTCATAGAGTCCGAATGGACAAGTCAAATGGTGGTTCAAGATAAGAAAATAGGGGTATTAGAGTTTGTGTATACCTAAGGAAGTTGAATGATGCATATTTGCATGAACCGTTTCCAACCCCCTTTACATATGAAGTATTAGAGAATGTAGGAGGGAAGGATGCTTTCTTGTTCACTGATGGATTTTTAGGATACCATCAGATAAATATTGCACTAGAAGACAGACACAAGATGACGTTTACGATAGAATGGGGACACTACCAGTACACAATGATTCCATTTGGGTTAAAGAATGCACATGTTGTGTTTTCTAGAGTAGTTGTCGCAACCTTTAAAGATATTATTCATAAGTTTCTTGAAGTGTTCTTAGATGATTGGAGTATCTTTATCCTATTGAAAGATCACATGGGAACTCTAAGGTTGATGCTTGATAAATGTAGATAATATTAGATTTCATTTAACTTGAAGAAATGTATTTTTTGTGCACCATTTGAGATACTTCTAGGTCATGTTCTATGCAAGCAATAATTGTTAATTTTCCACCGCCTGAATCAGTGAGACAGTTGAGAACAAATTTAGGCCATACTGGATACTAAAGGAAATTTATTAAAGGTTATGAATAGATTACATCTCCAATGGATAAGTTATTGAAGAAAGAATCTAAGCTTCAGTGGAATGAAGATTGTCATAAGGGTCTAGACGTATTGAAACAAAAGTTAGTGACTGCACCCATTCTGGTGTTCTTGGATTGGCATAAATAATTTCACGTTCATGTGGACGCATCATATATAGTTATTGATGCAGTGTTAGCCCAACTAGGAAAGCGAGAGTTAGATTATCCAATTGTTTTTTCTACTGTTGAGAAGAATTACACAACGACACAAAGGGAAGGATGGGCATTGGTTTATGCCTTGCAAAAGTCCAGACACTATTTTTTGGGGTTCCATTTCAAGATGTATACAAACCACTTTGCACTCATATATCTAGTGGACCACACAAGTCACTGTGAACAAACTGCAAAGGGGCCGAGGCATGCCAAAAGGCACGCTTGTCAAAATTGTTCTGATGATGTTTGCTAAGAACACAATAAGAAAAAAAAACATCTCTACAAGAAAAAGAGGAACACCAGCCACCATTTGTTGATTACATAGTTGTTGCAATGAGAAATAGTTTAGATGACCAAACTTCTCATGCCAAAGTTTGCTCAAGTCACCATTGTGAGAAACAAAAAATAATGGAAAATATGATGACCCAACTTTATCAAACTTATACAACCTGGTAATATCATCAACAATTCCAGTTGTGAGAACATGCTGAGGATATTTTAGATCCTTGATTATAACTTGGTGAGGTGAAAAATCTATGGTTTTACCTTCACTTGAATGAGTGATTTGGTATATTGATAGAAGTTTGTAGGAAATAATTGGAACACATAATACATCATTGAATTTACCATTATCTACTTGAACTATTCTACACCCTACAACAATAAGAGATCTATCATCACCAAAAAATATTTTCTTGTTGTTACATTCATTAAGAGTACAAAATATGACTTTGTCCTTAGCCATAGGATAATATGCTCCAAAATCAATGAACCACTCATTAGAAGAAGAAGTATAAGTTACATTGAAGGAGAAACTACAAGCAAAAAGTGCATGTCCATGAGAAGAAGAAGAATAAGTATAATCAATATTGATGTTGTGCTTCTTCATCGCTGCTTCTAAAGATTCCATATTCTTGAAACATTTGGACTCCTCGTGGCCATTTGTACCATAAAAGTTGCAATGTTTTTCACCAATCTTCTTACTTTTACAATTTTCTCCTTTGTCACCATTAGGAGTAGAAATTGGTTGAGAGGGTTTGGGACCCTTGTTTTTCTTATTGTTGTGGCGAGGATGTTGCTTCTTGGGATTCTTGGATTTATATTTTTGTTGGGCCACTAAGGATTTGTTGGATGTACTTACAGTGCTAATCAATCCAAATTGCAAAAGATTATCTTTGTCTTGAATCATATCATCACAAAAGGACTCAAGAGAGGTTTTTTTATAAGCACTCCCTAGAGATTATCTAGTGGTATAAAAGGTAGATAAAAAAACAAAAATATGCACTACCAATCTTAGCAAGAATAACATATATGCATTGATATTCCGACAGATATATTTTTCATTCTATACATAAAAGTCTATGTTTTTTGAACTTAGAAAAGTAATCTTCAATGCAAGGAAAATCATTTGGACTTAAGGTCCTTACCTGATTTTCCAACTGGTGGGATCCGATAATATTGTGTTTACCAAAAACAAATTCAATATTTTCCCAAGCACCATGAGGGTCATCAATTCATTGAAGTTGAAACCTTAAATCAAGAGAGATGGACATTCTGATCAGTCCATGTGCTTCATCATTCTTATTGTCCCATTTGATTTTCTTTTCATCATCATTGGGTTCTATTTATTTCCCCAAGGTAATCCGATACAATCCTTTACTTCTTAATACATCCTCCATATGGGATTTCCATGAGAAATGATTGGTATTGGTAAGAAAAATAGCAATGGGAGATTCCATATTAAAATATGCAAAACAAAAATATGAAACTAATGGTCTGGATGGAAGGATCTTGAAAAAATAGGTTGTTTAAAAAAAACGACACTGGAAACAGACTTCAGATGTGAAAGTTATGCCCTTTTGAAAAAATACATAAACAGTAACCAAAGAGCCACACGGTGATGTTCCTCCTAACTATGCCTATAAGCTCACTTTAAATAAGTTACTTATGAAGTTACCCCCTTTTACAAAATAAGCAAGAATCACTTTTACAATGAATTTATGTAAATGAAAGTTGCATGCAAAATAACTTAAAATAAAATATTAAAGTTATTTAATAGTGATTCACTTTTATAACTGAAGTGAAATGCAATTTATAATGGATGCATGAACCTTTTTCAATAAAAAGTAACAAAAAGACATTTGAACTCAAGACCTCTTACGAAGTAAAGTAACTTTTAACCAAGTGAGCTAGTGCAAAACATATTATATTGTTTAGAAGGATGATCGTTGTTGTTGTTGTTGTTGAAAATGACCTTGGAGAGCATGCTCATAAAAAACTCTTTTTCCACAAGAAAACAAATTCACTTCTCAATGAAAACAAGGGTTAGATATCAGTTAGTTTCCCTAGAGAATGAAAGTTTTCCCTCTATTTCTGATTTATCAAGATCACATAGGGCGCACGAAAAATAGCATACATAGACATGAAACACTTTTCCGCTTTGTTTTTATTTTTCAATATCACATAAGGCGCAGGAAAAAGAGCATACATAGATCAAAAAGAGTAGTAACCGAGAATTAAAAAATAGAAAACCAAAATTTATCTTTGCAAAAAATTTAAAAAGGGCGTATTGAGGATTTATACCTCCAGATCTAACTGAAATGGTCGTATCTTGGGAAAACATAAACCTTTTTGAGTGAAATGAAAAGCGTTCCCAATGGAAACAAGTGCTTCAGATGCAATGGGATATTCCTCTCAGCCCAAAAATGTGTGGAAATGGTAGAAACTAGAGTCGTGGAAACACAACTTCAAGATCTCAATATACAACATGAGTGGGTCTTCAAATGCGCTCTGATACCATGTTCGATAACACAAGTATTACAATAGAGGACGAACACCTTTAGTAACCAATTGACACACAATCATATCAAATAACAACACACTAATGTTTGACGTGGTAAAACCATTGTGGGGAAACATCCACGACCCCAACCAACGTGGCCACTTGGAACAATTTATTAATGCAAAAGAAAAATATTACAGAAAGATTTACAAGAGAGTTTATCACAATCAATCATCGGAAAATGACTCTCCATACTCTTTAAATAGATATCATGGACCAATCGGGTGTTAGTCCATGAATCAATGTAGTTGTTAAGATTGAGGAGAATATGAACTGTCAGATAATTCTATGTCGAGAACATATTGTGAATGCCAAATTAGCTAACTACAAATGCATACAAATGCATACTAAAGAAACACACTAATAAACACACTTTTACCTAATGATACATTATACCAAGTTTATCATAACTAAATCCTAAGTGTCTAAATATCCTAACATTATTTCCATGAATCTAAAGAAACAATAATATATTCTAACACTACTTTAGGTTTTATAGTAGATCTATTTCCTAATTGCAAAATTGTAGATGTGTGATGAAAATTAAATAATTATAATTCCTCCATGGTTCTTTTAGTCATTACATTGATTGTAGTTCTTAAATCAATTAAATTTTTTACAATTGGAATATTATTGATTTGAATTTTAACAATAAGACTGTTGGAACTAGCATACTTTTCCATCATTGTTTTTTGAAATAAAATGGAAAATATATTAATAAAAAATTGTGAGAGAACTCACATTATCAAAATGTTACATAGGCAGAACTAGTCTGCACTAAACTTGCAAAAACAGTCTATGCATTGATTACATATATATGCCATCCATCTATTGGACTTTTTACAAGTAGAATTCTAAAGATATTCTAGGTGTATATCCTATAAAAGATTCCCAGGAAAAATACATAACAACACAACATGATTTAACTACAAAAAATAATTGTCTTTCCTGTCAACTTCAGGTTCAGGAGGGATGTTCAGGTCCAGTACCATGCAAGGAGGACTCGAAGAAGATGCTTCCTATGAAATCCTTGTTGCAACATTGTCTGGCCTTGGAGGAATTTGATGTTGGTGCATATCTTCTACCTCTGTTCTGATGGTCCCTACTTCGTACTCAATCCTCTGCTGCTTATGCCTTTGTTTAATAAAAATTTCCATATTGGTAACTAATTTTACTGATAGATTGTCAAGCCGGATGTGAATGGCTTGGACATCTTGTTCCAACCCTTCATATTCCTCCTCCCAAACTTCTCTACGCCAGCATGCATGCCCTGATATTCTATTTGCCATTTTTGGCATGCACAATTTAGATCTTCATCGAGCTCATGCACTATTGTATTGAAAATAGGACAAGTTTTCTAGAGCACCCAACTGCAATATTTTTATTCTCAGAAACTACTGAAACAATCTTACTTCGATGCCTCTCTCCTAGTATCGATCCATATTTATTCTCCCAGCTCTATGTGCGAGTGACCACCACCTCCAAGAATGCTACATGGTCAAATTTGGAATCATTAACGAGTTAAAATCATGTATCCTGGCTACGGGAATGCCCTCAAGGAGAACATAAGCTTATTCTTCCTGGCTACGGGAATGCCCTCAAGGAGAACATAAGCTTATTCTTGGATATTCTTTTCCATACCCAAACTCCATGAAAAAGTGAGTTCTTGGTTTCCTCCTGGGGAAATGATGACCCCACCTCTTCATGCCACCTTGAATTTTTCCATCAAAACTTTACCTAACATTAAATTTACTAATTTTCCAATGACTTGAAAAATTTGTAGGTCTTTTTTCTTTCTTCCTGGTTTTCTTTAACATATTTCCCTAACTATTTTTGCATAAATTGGAATATCCTTGATTGATTGCAGTAAATTAATTTTGATACAAACATTATTTGATTCATCCAATAAATCAAATTCAGATTTCTTTATTTGTTTCTTCAAATTCAATCTCTCTAGGAATGGAGGGGATTTGGATGATTGTGGTTCATCTATTGGAGAATAATTTTTTTTTATTCAAATAAAACTATCATTATTATTTTATTGATTATGAGTTTTCTCCTCATTTTTCTCTCCAATAATAATAGGATAAGTTTTATTAGCTACATTTTTCTGATCTAAGATGAATATTATGAAAATCAAAAGGGGTGATCAAATAGGTAGGGAAGGTTTATAACTTGGTGTTGTAAGTGGGTTGAGATAATTTATTATTTTGGTTTGGAATGGGTTGAGCAGGTAGTTGAGTAGGTCTTCAAGTGTGTTGGTTGGTTGTTAACTGTAATTGTTGTAGCTGTTGGTTTTTTGGAGGATATTGTGGATAATATTGTGAAGGATAAGGATAGTTAACCATGTTTCCATAGGTAGGCCCTTGATATCCTTGTTTCCAAGATTGGTTTTGAGCTTGTTGTGGAGACCGTGCATGCCAAGGAAGAGGAGGAATCCAATATTGAGGAGGATATTATTGACTAGAATAATACAAAGTAAAATGTTGTATAAGATATTGAGTTATACCTAATGCCTGAGGCTACCATGGCTTTTTTGGTGAAAAAAATAAAAGTTGTTGTGTAGCCTCATTGTCTCTTTGGTAAACTACTTCGAGTTCAGGTATTGAAGGACAATTAGTTCTTGAATTTTTTCTTACACAAATAGCAAACATTCCAATATTATTTAAAGAACAATATTTTAAAGGATGTTTCTTCCTACACTCAGGACAAAAAAATAAACAAAGTTCCATTCTCTCCTTATTCTCTTTGCTTAGTTTTCAATGTATCTAATTGTGAGATAAGGGAACTAAGAATATCAATTTTTAAATTATCTAATAAATTCCCAAGTTTTTCTCTACTTACCCCATTAGTTTTTAATTTTTTTACTCTATAAATGATGTCTCTAGGTCCCTTACCAGATTTGGCTTTCCTTCTAGAAAAGTGTTTGCATAAATAAAAAAATTATGGATAATTTAATTAAGACACATCTCCTTGACCCATGAAATTAAGTAGATCTATACATTCATCCCTTATTCGACAAAGAAAAATAATCTTAAGAGTTTCTAACTCTAAATGATTTTTCTTAGCCTTTTTAACATTATATTGAAATTTTTCCACATAATCTTCACGGTGTGTCATTTTAAAAATTTCTTCATGAAAATCTCTATTGTACAATAATCTTGTTTTTTTGTGAGAAACATTTTACGCATTTCATTCCAAGTTTTAGTGTTGTTACCTCCTAATCCCATGAACCAACACAAAGTTTCATCCTTAAGAGTAGCTAGAAACAACTTAATATTTTGTGCATCTTTAGAATAATCACAACTGCAACAAAGTACATCAAATTCAAAGAGAAAAGTTTCAGGATCTTTAGTTACCATTCTATGAAAATTTGGTAATGTTGATGGTGGAATGTTTTTCATTTGAAGTGTTTTTATTGGATCCAAAATATGAAATCCAAACTCATCTTTGACATTTGATGCTCCTATTCCTACTCCTCCTCCCGCTCCTCCATCATCATTTGACATATTGCCTTGCCTTAAAATTATAGATTTTGTAGATGAAATAGAATGCTCTATTTCTTCAATAATATTTTTTTGCAGCTGGCATTTCTGATTTTTCCTCTTGGCCATTGATTAATTATGTCTTCTTTAGATAAAGTGGAAACAATATAAATTCTATCATTTAACTTGTTTTAGGAGTTTTCCATTTAGAACTCTCTTCTTTGGCTTTTCCTTTCACTTGAGAACCCACAATTTTGTTTGGTTTCCCTCCTTTTCTAGTTCTACCTACCAATGGATTAGTGGATGGGTTGGCTCCTACTACACCATGAGTTGAAATAAGTGGAGTGATAGATGGAGTTGTTCTTTGTGTTCCATGAGTAAATATGTCTCTAGAAAATGTACCTCTAGGATATCTATGTCTATCCATGCATCTTATAATATGATTATTCGAATTTAGTAGAATATGGAATCACCACAAAATATTATAGTGAATGCGTTAGGATTTTACACCATATAAATTCTATAGTGAATTTGTCTTTGTGTCTTACCATCTCTATTCCCCTGCATTCATTCCTATAGGATTTTCTAATATGGTTTCTAAATTAATACTACAAAGTTCCTAATTCTTTTCACCACTTCCCCAGAAATGGTGCCCCCAAAATGATAGTCAATTTATATGTGTAATAAATTTTGTTTCAAGTCAATTTATATGTGTTATAAATTTTGTTTCATTTATATGTCAACCCAGAGTTATTGTTTACTTATGAAGTGTTGTGCGTATATGTAGAATTAGTTATTCTACAGTTTCTAATATGAATATGCCTATCTAAATGTAACTTAAATTACTATGTTAGTCTTCTAAAAACTGAAACACATTTATACTAATAAATGAATTTTTAAGAATAAATAAAGATTTAAAGCTACTATAATTTCATTGCTAAGTTATACCCTACTTTACCCAAAAATGATAAAGTATCAGATTGCATTAAGTATCCATCTTCAAGAATTGAATCTTTCTACAACAATGTTATGATTAGGTATATTTGGAGAATATCACTTAGTCAATGATCTATTGAATTGGAAATGAAAGATCAACTTAAAAAAATAAAGAAAGATAACTCAAAAAATTTACAAAGTTGTTTTTTGTGATGAATTACTATCTAACATTAATCTATAATCTACTTAAGTCATTAGTGTTTAACAACAAGCTATAGATTTTCATTCAAACTGAAGATTTGAGTTTTGTTAGAGCAATACTCTTTTTTTAATCTTTTTTATTTTAATTAATATAAGATGATTCACTTCAAAAACTTATCTATACACCACACAATTATGTAATTCGAAATGCTTCCAAATCAAAAAGCTTTCAAAGTAAAAGACAATGAAAGAAATGTAAATAAAACAAGATGGCATTAACCTGAAACAAGGGGGGGCTGCCTCTTCTTAGCAATCATTGTGAAAACTAATTCATTACTGAAGAACTCTCAGTACACTTGAACTTTATTCAACATATTTCATCCATATCATAAGAAAGATGAACAATTCTATTTCACAATATTTCCAGAATTACAAGATTATTTCTCCTCTCTTTTCTTATACAAGTTGTTGATTACATAGCATATAGAGGCTATAAAGTGGTTTAACATATACGATTTAAAAGAAACATACTTTTATTACAATTTGGTTGGCTAGAAGACTGCGATCTAAATGATTGCAGGTCTTCTAGAATGATATCTTCAATCTTTGACATATCACGCATTTTTAAATTGATATACAAAACTCTGTTTACTAAACCTTATGCGATTTAAGATGGGCGAATATCTCATGAAATGTGAATTTATTGTTGATCCTGTGCTCAATATGGAAACCATTAGTATGATGCAAACATTTTGGAAGTTTGTTGATTATATATGGAATCTTCAAGAACCTTGTTGCTTACAACTTTATCACTAACTTGACATCTTTCTATTACTGATAAATAACCCTAGATTAGTTTTTTCTCGATTTTAACCACGCTGGATATGATGGTTTCTTCCCATGTGGACAAAAAACCGTATCTCTAAAATATAGACTATATCCACATTTCCCTTTGCCACCTTACTGTTGTGATGGTACAATATCTAATGGCTACTACAGGTTCCAAATTATCTTGAAACTTCTACAGGTTCCAAATTATCTTGAAGTGGAACAATTAATAAATAATATCCAATATTTTTGGTCCCTAAAAACTATGAAACTCAAGAAAACATTAATAAAAAAAAACTATATTTACCTTAATTTCCCTTGTCGAAGAAGCATTCAAACAAAACTCGAATCCGAGACCACCATCAGTAAATTATCTTTAATAAAGCAAGTCATTCAAAGAGTTGATGGATTTGACCCAATATTTGAGAATATAAGTTGTGATTTAAGTGTTATAAAGCAAGTCATTCAAAAAGTTGATGGATTTGACCCAATATTTGAGAATATAAGTTGCGATTTAAGTGTTGAGGTTATTCTAGAGTGCAATTTGAGTAATATCGCCATAGAATGAAGATTTGAGGTTGCATTAGAGTGTGTATGAGGAAGTATAAGGGTTTGAGGTTGTGCTAGCGTGAATACGACTAAATATGCTATTGTATATCGATCTAAGAATCAATTTGAGGGGTCATAATATGAATAGAAGAAGATCCTCTGCCACGACGTCCACAATTCTATGAGTGAAATAACTTTGCATAAAAAATAACTCATCTTGCATTGCTTAGTTGGAATGATACACAAACAGATTTTTAAATAATTTTAAAAATCGACCTCCCCCACATTGTTTGGGATTTGGGTGCTTCCAAATACCAAAGATCAAACAAACCCATTTGTTGTGGCATTTTTCGACTGGATCAGTTGTGGGGTTCCTTCTGGATCAATAGAAAACCACAATGACCTAGTTATGAAGATCTAAATATTCAAGGATATCAATCATTATCATTAAAATACCACATCAATACAAATTCATTTAAGAAAATACTTTAAGATAAGAGAGTACCATTAGTTGACTAATCAATAAAGAATCCTTGGCATTCATGTGGCTTCCAAGTAATAGAGTTGGATAGGAAAACTAGGAATCATTTGGGAGCACTAATTGCATGTAAATCTTGTGCTACAAGGGTAAAAATTATGGTCAATGAGACCCTTTAAAAATTTTTGGGGGACCTCTAGGGCCTAGGAACTAGGGTCCGTTGAGGCATCAACACGTTGCCCAATTGTTTTTCATCGTTTTTGTTTTTCTCTTCCAAGGGTCGAACCTATTTTGTTAGTCCTTTGTTCTCCACATAGATTTGTTGGTTTATCTCTTGCAACTCTTGGAGTCTCTTGATTAAAGGATTTATCCATGGATATTATCTCAACTCTCCACATGACATAAAAATTGCATTGATACCATATGATCTATAAAAAATTGGCGATATTCCATTGAACAATTGACTGCATAGATTGTTTAAATGCCTTAGTCTATATTGAGAGTTCTATTTTGCTTCCTACAATTATAGTGAGATCATGTTCTATCATGCTAATATTTTTATGTGTACAATTTCTTTCAATAGAGAGGGTTTTTATCCTTTTAATTGATTGATTAAGAAATATAATAATAAATTACAATAAAAACATATGAACCATCCAACATAATAGATCATACCCTTGAGAAACTAGTGAAAGAAAAGTTCAAGCAAGAAAACATTTACTTTATTATTAAACCTAATTGTAACATCCCTAGTTTTAATCCCCATAAATTATAATGTAATATTATAAACATTATTTAAACTAGTGGGTTGTTATTCTTCGACAAAGATCCCATATTGATTAATATGGAAGAGGGACAAACTATGTAAATGGTACATTGAAATAATTATTAAAATTATAATCATTGGCTATGATACAAGAGGGATGATAATGATGGGGGGATATGATACCACAAGAAAGGGGGATAGAGGGGGATCTAAGTGGAAATCCATGTATTTTTACCTTCTAATTTCCCCCTTGAGTGTATGAGAGCTCAATCATTGAAAACATGTAAGAGGGTGGGTGTGAAAAGTCACATCCCTTAGTTATTTGGAGCATGGGGTTGAAGTACAATCAACATGGGGGAGTGTGAGAATCAAATTTCTTGGGAAAAAGGGAAATTTGTACAAAAAAAAGAAGACATTTTTTACAAGTTTATTTTGGGAAGCAAGAGAGGAGTTGAGTGCTAAAAAGAACACCATCCATGTTGTTCTTGAGGGAATCTACTATTGGGATATGTTTATGTTAGAATTGTGACTGGTGTGCCTATAAAAATGGGTTGTGTTTCTGTGGACCATTTTTCCTATTGAGGAAATGGCTCAAGATCCTTGTGAAATCTATTTTGAACACTCATGGAGTATCTGATAGTTCTTGGATTCCCCAACTATGAGATTCCTGGTCAAATGAGTGCATTAGAGCCACATAGGGAAGTGGGAAATCTTGAGGGAATATGTGTAGTGAAAAGGGATCCCATTCCTTGGGTTGTGTAGGTTGTGGGGAAGAGATGTGGTGGATTGGAATTGTTGTTGGAGTAGAACCTCAGTTTTGGGTTGCTAAATGTGGAGAGGGGATAACCAAGAGGGACAAACCTCCTTGTGGACTCATAGCCTTAGCTTGGGGGTGGCTTGTTGTTAATAGAATATGAATAGCAAGCCTATGTCTGGGAGGAACATCCTTCGTACATAGCCAATTTGTTACTTTATAAATAGATAAGTTTTATGTTGCATTTATGATGTTATTTCCATTGTGTATGTGTTTTATTGAATGTTGTGTGTTTTTTATTTTGTTGGAACAATTCCCTTTATGGGTTTATGTTATGTTGTTAGATGCATGTTAAATTATGGGCATGGTGCCCCTTGGTTTATTTTATATGTATGGGGCATTTTAAATTTCATTTTTCGTAGGTGGGCATGTTACAATCTAGTATAAAATATTTTGGTTCAACACAAAGCTTGTATGGAAGAAGTCCAGTGCAAATTTGGTAGAAGTTCATTGTTGCATAGTTTCAGCTGCAACGAATTTGGGGAAAATTGTGAAAATAATGTGAAATTCCCAATTTTTTGGGTGGATAATGTGTGTAATTTGGCAAGGGATGCCAAATTAACAATTGTAGGGTTATGTTTGGCCATGAGAATCTAATTTTATAGATTCCATGGAGGTAGAAAAATGAAGGAATGCTTATGGTTGAAAATTTAAATTTTGGTAAAAGCATTAAATTTCCAAAAAATTATAATTTTCGGTATTTTTAGAAAATTATGTATAGATGATGACATGGGCCCTATCCATGATGTGGAATGATAAATTCCATAGTGGAAGTGCCATGGCAGATGAAGGGGTCATGGAATAGATTTGATGGATTAGTGGTCAAGATCGCTTGAATTTTAAGAATCAATGACGAGATTCGTTTCCAGGTTCAGAGGGGCCCGATGAAGGTTGGAGTAGTTTGGTGAACTGACGACTGAGATAAATCCAATATCAAATATTGATGTTCTATATCCAACATGGAGGATGTTATTCAGATGTTTTCCTTCTGAAGAATGTGTTCAAGAAAATTAGAAGCTTCACAAAAAAAGACTTGCAGGAGAACATTTGCAGGAATAAGCTTCGTGGAGAAAGACTTGTGGGAAGAAGCTCGCAGAAAGAGACTCACAGGAAGAGTTTTAATGTATTACCACTTTGATGGGAAAATTCCACAAAAGAGTTCCTGATAGGATTGCAGAAAGTGGACTTTGGGAAGGACACAATACGAGGTTATCTTATGATATTGATAGGAAAAGTCCACGAATTTAAGCCCGATAGGCTTGCAGGATGAGGGTTGTGGGAAAGTTATGAAAAATTGTTATATACACTTTTTAGCTAGAAGATCCAGAAAGAGGTGTCCCCGGTATTCTTGCGAGCTGCGAGTTTCAGGAAGAACCAAAAACAAAGTGAAGCATGATGGAATGAGTCTAATAGTCTTGTGGGCTACGACTTTTGGGAATAACCATGACCGTCGTAAGTTGATCCTTCCGATGTGAAAAGCCCACTAGGGTAATTTCGATAGACTTGTAGCTTATGAATTTCAAGAAAATCCATATAACATACTACTTGATATTTTCAACGAGAAAAGTCGATGAAGGAAACAACAGGCTTGTAGCTTGCAGGTTTCGGGGAAATCCTTGTAACATGCTACTTGACCTTTCCAATGGGAAGAGTTTGCAAGTGTAATTCTAATAGGCTTGTGGCTTGCCAGTTTCTGGAAAACCTTATGATAGGCGCATGTTATATTAATAGAGTGTTGAAACAATGCTAAATGGTTTGAATATGAATTCAACCTATTTTAGGGGTCACTACAACAATTAACCAATAAATTTCTATGGATATTTTCATGATTTTGAAGGTCATAAATTTGTAGAGGCATTTTGAGGCCCTAATCAATTTTTTTTAGGGGATCAAAATCTAGAGGATCTTTATTGCTTAAATGAAAGAAAAGGATAAGATATTTCCAATGAACCATTTTGAGTGAAAAATAAACCTCACATGAGAAAGTTACAACTAAAGCACTACAGGGTATAAATTAGGTGCCAATTTACTTCCAGAGGGAATAACTCGCTCAGAAGTCGGTTTTGGGAAAAAGAGCAGTATATGGGAAGCTCATGGACCATAGAAGAAAAATATGGAACCCAAATTGGAATATGGGCAACTGAGATTGTACATGATGGAAGAGAAAACACATGTAGCATAGAGGGATAAAAATGAAGAAATAGTCTAAACTTATGTGGACCATAACTATCAACTCAAAGCCCAGATAAAGGTGAAATTTTGATTGATAGCTCTAAAACCAGGTATAGAGATACCCATTTGGACTCTTGATAAAATTCAAAAAGAGTTGGTGTGGGAATGATGAAGTGGGAAAAAAATCCACTATCTTGGGCCACTTTTTAGGGATTTTTTGTATTTTCGAAGGAGGAAAAGGGACCTTGGATGGAAAATCTAGAAAACATTATCTGCTTGAAATTTCATGCACTCATCAAGCCAGATAAATTTTCTTAAGTGAATTTTTTCCATAAATGCTTAGTTTGAAAGATATCTCATTTGGTAAAAACATTCGAAGTCTGGAAAAAAAGGGGGTGAAAAGGGACAAAGTTTTCAGATTGTTGTAGATTTTGACCGGAGCATTAAATAAGAAATATGAGAGTTTTCATGAACTCAATGTCATAAATATAATCAGTTTCTCATACCAAATAATTATGGTTCCTAACATATTTTTTTTTACAGGTGACAAAAGTTGGCCTCTGAAAATTATTTGAACCAATGAAACAAGTGCAAAAATGGGTGAAATTGTTGATTTCGAGAAGCCCTAACTTTGAGCTCATATATCAAATTGAAGCATGAATATGGCCATTGTAAAGGTAATATATAGGAGAAAATGAAAGAAGAATTGAGTTCTCTAAGTAATTATCTAGTTGTTTCATAAAGTTGTAGGAAAAGTGGAGTTGGATTCCATGAACCATGCAACTATTTAAAGTGGAATTTTTCAAAATAATGTTATTTTTTTGGAAAAATATTTCTAGATTATAGAGGCACATGTCAAAGGTGATTATTGGGTCAAAAATAGTATTGAAACTCATGATAGTACCTATGAAAAGGTATAGAGGAACATTTGAAGTGCATTAGTCTGGAAAATAAAAAAGGGGTTGAATTTTAATAGCCGAATATTATTAACAGGGTGATCAAAGGCTATGTGTGGAGATTTTGTGGTTCTATTGTAGATTATAATTCCATGTGTCCAATTGAAAAAAAATAAGGGATGAAATAATATAAGTTAGTTGATATAATAAAGAGCCGCAGAAGGAAGTGCAAAGCTACAAAGTAGGTAATGGAAAGTGAATAAAGATCTTAGGAAGAGAGGAGTCAAATTAGAATTCAGTTGCTACAGAGTCTAAATGAATGACAAAGCATAATCAACAGAGATTCTCACATAAAAACATGAATCCAATAGGTGAAGGATGTTAGCAATAGGCACAAAAAGGAAAGATAAGCCTCCATATCCTTGAAAATAAAAATGTAATGATAAATGCAAAGCTTGCTACAAAAGAGAAGAAAATATCCCATGAGATAATGGGTAAATCATAGGGATGGGTAAGTCATCGCTAGGGACTAGTGTATGAGGACTTATAAGAGTTTCTAGATATGAATTGAAAACTATGGCTGAAGTATTAAGAGAAATAAAACCACTTTTATTATCAGAGTTCTCAACAGAAGGATGGTGCAAGAATAAAATATTCAACTGGAATAATTCATTTCATAACACTAGAATGTGGAAAGGTTCACCCAAAACAATGTTGGAACATGATTTTCCCACATAAAGGAAGAACCTATGAGTTGGCAACACTAGCAGGATGTTTTTGGATGGAAATGCAGATGGCCAAGTGAGACTTTTCTAGATGGAACTTAGCAAGAAGATACGAGACACACATTAGCATAATGAAGGCAAGCATGGAAGCTAGAATCTACAGGAATTCAAGGACAACCATATACAACACAAAAATAAATAAATAAATATGAAATAAATAATTATTTGAAGACATATTAGAAATTATGAAAAATGCATATAGGAAAGATCAAATTCTTAATGCATATTGATGTGCATTTGTGCATATGGACATGATTGAACATGCTTGTAGACTGAGAGTAGTTTATTTCTATATGTGAAATAATAATGTCATGATATTTGAATATGACTAATGATAGATTATATATCTAGGAAAAGTTTATAGCATGACTGAAAATGATGTTGATGTTGTTGTTGTCGTATATGAAATCCAAGGAGAAAGGAGGATGGTTGGAACATTGATCAAGAGGTTGATGAAGGGAGATTGTAAGATTATACAAAAAAATATCAGTTGATCAGGTAGCATCATTTTGGGTCCTCAAAATTATCTCTTTTTTCACTTTTATTTCCATAAAATCTTCCTCCATAACCTCAAGTTACATCATATTCTACCGTTTTTTTCCATAATAAAATTACCTAGCTACAAAATCAGTACTTGCAAGATCACTTGAGGTAAATTGTTCATACTTAAGAATAATTTTGTTCTTTCTTATATCAGTTTCTACATAATATATGATTCTGTAGATACTGAAATTTATATCTATTAGCCACTAAAAATTGTTTCTATAACAGAGTTGATGTTTTATAAGGTTGAATGCGCTCCATGATTGAATCCTGACTTGTGAGAAATGCCAAATCAGTTCCTCTAGCTCATCCACCTAGCATATTCTCTTAAAGATCCTTTAGATCAGTGTACCAAAAAATTCAAAGCTACAATAAACACGCACACATGGTGGGATTGTGCGAGACTATTTGCAAAAAATAGATCCATGCGAGAAAAAATATTGTATTAGAGAAATTCATGCATCATGTCATGAATTTATCTAATACGTGGATGGCCAAAGATGATTCTACACATACATGAAGTATATTAGATACGATTTACTATAATCGCATATGTAATTGGTTAAGAATAGTTATGAGAAATCCGAGTCATACGGATATGTGTGATCTCATTTCATGGTATAAATATGTGATATCAAACTATGATAAACAAATTTATCTTGATTCGCTTGAATATCTTCCAGATTAGTGTACTAGAAAAGTCAAAGCTACAATCGACATGCACACATGGTGGAATTGCGCAAGACTAAATTCAAAAAATCAATCCATATGAGGAACAAGATCAATCCATTTATCGAATAAATTCATGCATCTTGTCATGAATTTATCCAATACATGGATGACCAAAGATGATTCTACACATCCATGAAGTATATCGGATCTGATTTACTATAATCACATATGTAATTGGTTAAGAATAGTTATGATAAATCCAATTCATGTGGATATGTGCGATCTCATTTCATGGTATAAATATGGGATATCAAACTATGATAAATAGATTTAGCTTGATGATAAAGGATTGTGATCAAATTGTTGATTAATATGAAGTGTTGATTGTGATCAAATTTCATGTTCTAAGTTTATCATTCTTTAAGTTGCATACGAGGTTTCAAGTAGCGTTATTTGAATTGAGAGGGTTCCCTGAGGATAATTTAACTTCCCTTTCATATTCCTCTTGTGAGATTTACATTTCTAGTTGTGTGATTTATTTACATTTCTAGTTGCATGATTTATTTACAAGATTTCTCGTCGTGTGGTTTATAGTTACGTTCTTTCATTTTCTATAGTTAATTCATTTTTGATTTATTACACAGGATAGACTAATGTACATAGTTTAGTAATTGAATAAATAATTTTTCTTTCAAATCTAGTAATTGCAATATTGTGGTTAACAATTCAGTATATTTGCAAGATACCAGATATATAAAATATGCAGAACATAAATGAAATGCTAGAAATGACAGAATAACAGTAAAATATCCAGCATAATCTTCACAATACATAGAAATGATATACG
>SNQJ01S0001881.1:105492-122823 GCA_010110895.2 Picea sitchensis
TTATTATATGAAATTATCTATTTTTCAAAGTGTTGAGTACTTTTTCTGAGGTTTTTCTATGCTATATTGATATTTGGTTCTTAACAAACATCTTTAGATTCTTCAACAATGTTTCCAAGATCCATAGAAGAAAATCAGTGATAGAAACAACATCAAGATTAATATCATCTCTATCTCAAGTTTTTAAAGAAATTAGTTTGGGATATAGCTAAAAGCAACCAAAAGGTAATGACTCTTTAAGCTATTTTGCATTTGAAGTTTTGAAATTGTGCAAGGGAAATAGACAATTTTACATTCTATAGTTACTAATTCTATTTTGCTATGCTATCTTTCTACCTTATTTCCCTTATCCTATTTTAATCCTTCCATTTCATAACCATTCGTGTCATAATTATAAATGGATGTTGAAAATAATTCAAAATCATTATAAATGCATGTCGAAAATCCCATTTTCAACATGCATTATTCAAAAATGATTATTTGATGAATCCAAAGGCATGATTTAATTTATTTTACAACACCACCATACCCACCAATGAATCCTTCAAATATGGAATTATTGTTTCATAATTCAAAATCCAGATTGCATCATTACTAAGCCATCATCCAAAACTTTCCTCATACGAAATGTGTAAACCTTCATTCTTGTTTTCATACCTTCCATCTTTGTGACAAAGAGTGATTAAAAACCCACATTTTCTCCAATACTATAGAATGGGACCTGTAGTGCAGCATTAACTAACTGGAACAAATATTTTTGAAGTGTATCACAAATGTCATAAGTGTTTCCGGAAGGTAGGGTGTCTTCCATTTTTACAAAAAATTCAAGGGTATGATGAACATGTGATGAGAGTATTTTCAAAATAATTAAATGGAAGGGAATCTCAAATAAGTGATTTGGATATGGATATTATAGAGGATTTCATAGCATGAGCTACAAAATTACCCATAGGTGGAAAAAATGGTTTAAAAAACAAAAGATAAGCAACAAGGAATGGAAGGAATTTCTTGTGAATCTAGAGAAAGTGGTCAATTGAAACAAGGGTATATTGGTCTCTGAGTTTAAAAATAAATGGTGAAGTACTCTGTTCATATTGCAAAAATCTATTACCTGTGAGGGCAGGTATGGCTTGGTCTTTTACTATCATCTTCGCTTGTTGATGAATGTTTTCAAAGGGTATAAGCTAGATATGTCATTCTATTTGCTAAATAGTTTGAAGAAAATGGAATTGAATATTAAATGAAGCCCTAGAAGTATGGAATGAAGTTTAAATAATTATGGGTTATTCAAAATGTTAGTTGAGTTTAAGATATAGGAACAAAACGATACATGGGAGGATTTCTTTCTACAAAATTGCTTTGTCAAAACGCATGTTAAAGAGGGATTCTCAAAATGCATAAGTTTAAAGGAAAATAAGAATGAATAAGAATATGTAGAGTCAGCAGAAAAGAAGTAAGAGAAGTTCATGGGTTCCAGTTCTACAACATCAAAATACAAAACAAAAGAAGAGTTCATAAATATGAGTGCAACAACAAAGACACCCCAAGGTCGACCATAAGGAAAAACAATTAACCTCAAGGAGAAGATTGAAGATGAGGGAAAATACTCAAAATCTCCAAAAGTTGGCACAAGGGTTCATGTTGTATAGAATAAAAAGAGGAAGATTGAAGCCACTATGGGATGAGAAACAAGGAGTATGACAAGGAAGATAAAAGCGAAATTGGGAGAAAGAAACAACATTCAAGACCCACCAATAATTGAGTTGAAAGAGTCTAATAAGGAGCGATCAATTAATATTTCAATTCAAGAAACCATAAAAGAGACCATCACATGATGAAGGACTATATCGTCTCCCACTCTGTCATTAAAACTAGGTAATATAGACTTTGATTCATCTACAAATGTTCATGAATCCTTTATTATGGAAGATGAAAAATTTACAGATGATGAGGATAAGAAATAAAATTTTCAAGATCTTCCTTCCTCCTCAAAGAGGAAAGGTAGCAAGGTAAAACTATTAGAAAATAAAATTGAGATGTAAGTTTTGGAAAGAAATATTAAAGAGGAAAATTAACTTTTGAAGAAAATTGTAGCTAAGCTATAGAAGAAAACAAAATCTTTTGACAATGAAAGAAAACTACTGATAAAAGAAGCAAAAAGGTGGTATCGAAGAAGTCAACAAGAAAGATTTCGAATACAAAGAATGAAAAATGAAATCAAAGCGTTGAAGAAAAAGGAGTGTGCATCCTCATAAGGGTTAGAAATGTTATTGGAGGCGGATCATGAGTGACAGAGCATGGGTAAGATACAATTTTGAATTTTTGAAGTTTTTGTAGGGACAATTTATTTTTGTTGCATGAGGACATGCAACACCTTTCGTGTGGGGGAGTGTTGGATCCTTAGAATTCACTCTTTTTGTCACTTTTCTTGCCATAAAATCTTCCTCCATAATCCCATGTTACATCATATTCTACCATTTTTTCTATAAAAACATTACCTAGCTACAAAATCAGTACTTCGAAGATAACTTGTGGTAAATTGTTCATCATTAAGCATAATTATGTTCTTTCTTATGCAATCTAGTTTAAATAGTGATTATTATATTAGTTGCTATAAAATCGTTGATTCTGTAGCTACTGAAATTTATATGTGTTATCCACTAAAAAATGTTTATGTAGTAGAGTTGTGAGAAATCCTAGTCGTGAGAATCTATGTGATCTCATTTCGTGGTATAAATATGTGATATCAGACTATGATAAACAAATTGATATTGATCATAAATGATTGTAATCAAATTGTTGATTAATATGAAGTGTTGATTTCTACATCTCTGAGTTAATTTCATGTTCCGATTTTATCATTACTTAAGTCACATATGAGTTTTCAAGTAGTGTTATTTGAATTAGGAGGGCCCATTGAGGATGATTTCACTGCTCTTTCATCTTCCCATTGTGATATTTACATTTCCAGTTGTGTGATTTATTTACATTTCTAGTTGAGTAATTTATTTACAAGATATCTTGTCATGTGGTTTATAACTCCATTCTTTCATTTTCCACAGTTAATTCATTTTTTATTTATTACACAAGACATAATAATGTATAGAGATTAGTAATTGAATAAATGATTTTTATTTCGAATCCAATAATTGCAATACTGTGATTAACAATTCATTAGATTAGTAGTCTCAATTAATTAGAATCTCTCACGTGTTTAGATAATTTATTTTTTATTATTGCATACTCTATTTTTCTGTAGCTGGAAGAAACTTTGTTTTTGCAGCTGAACCAACAAACAATTTATCTTCCTTTTTGCATGATTAGATAGATTAGAACTAGTACCTGCATATATTTTTCATTGCACTTCATCATTTTACGATCCCCAAGTTGATAATTTAATGTAACAAAGTTCAACCAATTGGACTAACTGAAAGATCAAGTAATGTAATAAGAACAATGTAGATATGCATTTGAGCTTCTTATGATGCATACATTCTTAAGGGAATTGAGGTAAGACTTCCCTTAGTTAAATTTTCAATATTTGAATTGATTTAAAGGCCAATGTAATTGAGTATACAAATGTTGTTTGATGCTCATTTATGAGAAATTTAATATCATGTGTGTTATGTTGGGTTATGAGATTATAACCAAGTCAAATCATGAGACATATTCCTACTATAACAATGATTGTCAGTGGAGAAATCCATGTGTGATACCATGATGTATTTTGATATGGAAGGACCAGAGTTCTATACAAGTGCTCAATTGGTATTCCTAGATATAATTGATGTTTGGACTGCAACCTCTTTGTCGACATTGAAGAACACTTAAGGATTGTATTCCTGGTGTTATTTATGGGTTGAAGAGGAGGATATCTAATTGATAAAACAAGTAATTGGGGATATTTTGGATGATTTATTTAGGTGTTGGCTATACCTTCCAACTCACCATGGTGGAATACATGATATTGATATGTGGTATTCTAGAGTCAATGCAAGGATGCATTGTGTAGATATGGCCATGGGTATTGGAACAATAGTTTATTTATTGGTAATGTTTGATTGAATTATGGAAATATTGGTATGATAAATAATGCATGTGAAAGGAATGTTAGTTTCATTCCATTTAATATGAATAATAGTTGGAAGTGATTGAATTTTTAGAGTAATATAATTCTGAAATCACTTCATGGGCTAGTTAAAAATTGTTGCAATGATATGATAGTGTGCATGAATACTGACAATTTGTTTGACTAAATGAAAGTTGAGAAAATTGTAGGAAAAATGGTCTTGAATATGGAAATGGTGTAAGTCATAAGGAAGACTAATGCCTACTGCTGCGAGAGCCAAAAATTTGAGAATAAATCTCATGCTTGTGAACTTGACTTTCTATATGAAACATATTTGGAAAATTAATAAGTAAATTGTTATGATGATATCTCATGATGAATATATTGTGTGATACAGATGAGATGATGGCTATTGAAGTTGGAAAACTTGGGAACACGACTATTTTTAGGACACATGAACTTTATGATTACCACAAGTTATGCACTGCCACTAGAAATTTAGTAATAAGTTGGTGCTCTCCTTGCATAAGAACACCTTGGCAAGTGATGGATCACTTGGTTGACTATGTAGCAACAAAGGGGATGTTTGAGCCTGAAGGGTGATGATGGAAAGGAAGACGCAAATTGATAAATGCATATGGCATGGTGGCTAGAATCATGAGGGTGTGTTGAGAAAGGATAGTGAGATGAAATTCTTTCCCTAGGAAGCATGTGAAACAAAGGATAACCATGCAGATAAGTATCATATTATGATTGTAAAATTATTTTGATTAAATGTTATATTTTGGAAGTTGAGAACTCTTGTGAATAAGATAATTGTTATATAATAATGGCTATAATAGGCATATTTCCCTAATGAATTTTGTAGGAACAATTGAAGAATAGAACCATAAATTGAGTACCAAGAAAGAAGAGCACCAAAAGGAAATGGATCTCGAGGAAACATACATGGAATGAATAAATTCTAGTGGACTTGTTGTAGCTTGGAAGAAGCAAAGTGGAGCTGAAGATGCTATGTAGGAAGAACATTTGCAACTCTTTGAAGGTTTAGCGATTCCATGATCATAGCTAGAGTTCTTGGAGCCACAACCATGATACTTCCTATATGACCTTGTGTTGGACCCTAGAGGGAAGTGATACAGCCTGAGGGACTGCGGTTCAAAGAAGGGGATACACTTACTTGGGTTGTGCAGGTTGAAGAGAATGAGATTCTGTTGGTTGGAATTTTTGTAGGAATCGACAAATTGTGAAAGTTGATGCAGCTAAAATTCATGAAGTTTCATCTTTGATACTTATTCAACACTTTTAAATTGGATCCTAGAGGGGAGTGGTACAACCTGAGAGACTATAAAGTAGAGAAAGGGGTACACTACCTTGGGTTATTCAGATTGAGGGGAAAGAGGGATTGTAGTTGGAATTGCTGCCATAATTATAAATTGTAAAATTGTTGTGTATGATTTTGTGCCAAAGTGCCTATGTATCTATGGTTTTTGGGATGAAGTGCCTGTGTATTTTTGGGGGGGATGGAATTCCTATGTGATATTAGATCGAAGAGCCTATATGTTGACCAGATCTTGGAGAGCCTAGAATTATATTATGTGTGTACACATGTAGGGTGTTGTGCATTGAGAACAATGCGAAAATAAGGGGGAGAGGATGTAACATCCCCAATTTTAATCCCTATAAATTATAATGTAATTATATAAATGTGATTTTGTCTGGTGAGTCATTATTCTTGGGTGAACATATTATATTTGATTAATATGGCCGAGGGCTAAACTACGTAAATGGTACATTGAAATAATCAATAAAATAATTATTGTTGGTCACAATATGAGAGGGACGATAATGATGGGGGCCTATGATTCCAAAATAGATGGGGATAAAGGGGGATATAGGGGGAAACTCATGTTATTATCCTAAGTTAATGTATTTTTAACTTCTAATTTTCCCCTTGAATTTATGAGAGCTCAATCATTGAACGCATGCAAGAGGGTGGGTGTGAGAAGTCACATCCCTTAGTTATTAGGAGCATGGGGATGAAGTACAATCAACATGGGGGAGTGTTAGAGTCAACTTGCTTTGGAAAAAGGGAATTTTTTGTGGGAAAAGAAGAAAAATTTTACATGTTGATTTTCGGTAGCAAGAGAGGAGATGAGTGTTGAAAAGAGCACCAACCATGATGTTCTTGAGGGAAGCCATTATTGGACTGTGTTTATGCTATAATTGTGGTCATTTTTCCTGTAAAAATAGGTTGTGTTCCCATGGATCATTTTTCCTAAATGGCTCAAGAGCCTTGTGAAGGATATTTTGAACACTCTTGGAGTACATGAGAGTTATTAGAGTCCCCAACTATGAGATTCCTATCCAACTGAGTGCATTGGATCCTTCGAGGAAATTGGGAAATATTGAGGGACTATGTGCAGTGAAGGGGGATCCCATTCCTTGGGTTGTGTAGGTTGAGGGGAAGATAAATAATGGATTGAAACTATTGTTGGAGAAGAAATTGGGTTTTGGGTTGATAAATGTGGATAGGCAACAAGTTGACAACCAAGAGGGAAAAACCTCCTTGTGGACTCATAACCTCATCTCGAGGGTGGATTTCTATTGAGAGAATATGAAAAACAAGCTTATTCCTGGGAGGAACATCCTTCATATGCATCGAATTGGTTACTTTATAAATAGATAAGTTTTTTGTTGTGTTTATGATGCCATTTCCATTGTGTATGTGTTTTATTGAATGTTGTGTGTTTGTTGTTTTGTTGGAATAGTTGCATTCATGGGTTTATATTATGTTGTTATATGCATGTTAAATTATGGGTCTATTTCCCCTTGGTTTATTTTATATGTATGGTGCATTTTAAATTTCATTTTTAGCAGGCGTGTATGTTACACTTATGTCTATATAATATTACAAAATGGTAGCTTGATTGGACCACTTAGAATCTACAAATACTTATCTATAATAGAATAATGTTGTATATTAAATTTCGTTATGTTCTATCAGACCACAAACTAGTACTTCTCCACTATGGAACATCTCCAAAATCTCATGCTTAAGGATACTATGCAAATGCAAAGAAAATAACTCAAAATCTTCATCTCTACTTTCTCTACTGAGCTATGAAATGGTAAATCAATATAATAAGAACAAAACCATGTGTTCACATAGAACTCAATATTTAACATCTCTTAATATTCAATAGGGTTAGAGCTAGCATTTTTACATTCCCCAACTACCAATTAGGGTTAGGTTTTATGACCCTCTATGATATCCTTGAAATACCATACATGGATAGCTCCACAAGTGTGAGTTATCAGAGTTAATGTGGTTCCCACTTGGTAATGAGGTGATAAAATAATAGGTCAACTTAAGAGGCCCACAAATTTCTTATACAGACTCTGAATGATGTACTATTTGGAATGTTGGAAAGATCTCAATGTGTATGGTGGACCAATATGCCAATTATATATGATGATTACAATGAATTTCAACCCCTAAAATTCCATTTTCATACACTAAGTGATTTTTGGGTCTACCAAGTGAAAAATCTTCTTTTATGTTTTTTTTTTATTACTTCCTTCTTTTGTCTATCAACTGAAAATAATTCTCAATCAACAATTTCATCTATAGGAGTTGGAATAAGGTCATCACCTCCTGTAAGTATTGGAAAATGTTTGAGTGGTGAAAATTTATTCTATTTGTGTTGGGTTTTCTTGCTATATAATGTCTTCAATGGTATGCTATGTCAACTCATTCTCTTCTTCTCTAACTTTCACTAATTTAGTGTTATCTAGATTCTTCTTCTTTAGTTCTTCTTCAATTTTCCTTAGTTCTTCAACTTTTTTCCTTAGCTTCTTTTATTGCTAATTCCTTAGCCTCTACATCAACTTTGGATTTCCTCTCMTCTTCTTCCTTCTTTTCTACAATTCAGCTTTGGATTTTGCATTTGATTCCCTTTTCTTTTCCAATTATTCTTTCTTGGTAGCTTTCTTCTGTGATTGTTCTTTTGTTTTTTCCTTATATTCTCCCTTGAAMTTTTCTAATGCTTCCAACATTATATTTTCTAGTTTCTGTCTTTTTTTAAAGGGATCTTGTCTCTTAGCAACAACCCTTGCAACTTGTTCCTTCTTCTTTTATTCCTTCTCCTCAACAGTCAATTGAAAATTATTTAAAGATTTTGCATAGGTCAATGTTCTATTGTCATGTTTCTCAACCTCATTCTCTTGATGTTGGTAAGGGAAAGACATCATCACCTTTGATTTGTGTTTTACAATAATCCCAAGGGGATCATGCATTTGAGCTCTTCCAAATTGAAATGATATGCCTCAATATTTTCTCCTTCCATCGTGGTCCAATTCGAATGTGTTAGCATGTACATGCCTATATACAGTGGATAGGGTGGGAACAAATTATTTTAGTGTTTGATTAGGCAGGAATTAAATCCATGAAAAGTTGTTTTATACCCAATATCTTGAATGACCAACCCATTTAGTAAATAGACTGGAAGCATGTGAGGTGCTTGTGTGGCACCATAAATCCAAACATATGTAGAGCATTCTTCCAAATACCAATATCCAATGTTTTCATCACCTCTATTTCTTTTGGAGATATTCCTAGGCAAGGTTTACAAAAAATGAGTTCATATATTGGTGCTAGGAAACTATCACATATAAGTTCATATGAAAATTGGTACATGTTTTCCCATAAATATTTCCAATGAACATGAATAAGAGGTTGGTACAGGGACCAATACCACTCTAACCCAATGAATGTATTAGAAGCATATATTACATATAACATGTAGATAGACATGTAGAATTCTATGTTTCTTGAGGAAACACCCAATTGAGCTTTGCCAATGGCTTCTACAAGTGACTTAGAAAGGACAAAAGGCCTATTGAAAATTCCACCTCCTTAAGTGATTTCATGCATAGTTGGTACCCACCCTATCTTCACATGAGTTAAATTATTTTCACCAAAGATTATGTTTATCAATTGAGCTACCCATGTGTACCTTAACCTAAGGTGTATAGTTGGGAAAGTTTTGATACTTAATGATTTGAAAGTTCTCCCTTCCTTATACCACTCAGTTATGCTCACTCATGAAAACTTTTAACCAATCATTGGTGAAATGGATTTCAATCTTTGATAATTTTTATAATATGATTCAAAATTAGTTATTGTGAAATATCCAATGCATCTTCCTTAATCATGAGGAATTATATTTTTGTTGACCTCTGTATGTTGAATCATGTACCTAATTATTTTGGAAAAATTCATCATATAGATATGGCTACTATAATGTGTATGAGGGATTCTTTTAAATTTTGTGTGTTGGGGAACAAAATGGAACACGATATGAAACAAAGAACACAATATTGTAGACAATATAAGAGGGACAATATTTTTTGAATAACAGGGTTGGCGTCTAAAGAAACCATCACAACACTTAAGAACATCATATTGTGATCAGAACATCACAATGAATATTTCACATCTTGATCTACATAATCTATTGTGCAATCTCAATTCACATTCAATGTTATGATAATGACCCAAGGGGTCTTCCTTTATAGTCTCAATATCTAACCGATCCCCATAGAATCTGAAATATCTTATCCACATATAACCATGGGTAGTTAGAGTTGACTCCACAAAATCCACTATGTCAAGTTGACTCGATGGGACTCGACCCGATTTCCTACCCGTCCAACTCGTAGTCGATTGCAGGGTTGGTCGATCCACCACCCAACTATCTTTGACTACTGATCGATTGTCCAACCAACAGACACGTTGACTACTTGACCTAATGGTGTGGTGTGTTGGTTTATCACTCGATTGATTGGGTCCAAATGTATGCTCACCTATTGACCGACTGAACCTAGGAGATGTGTGATGAACCATCAATGATTGATGTTCCAACAACCCCCCATCAATACACATCTCTAGAGATTCAGGAGGTTAAATTACATCACTAGGACACCCCCCCCCATAATTGCAGATTTATACATCCCAAGAAAAGTGTGAATCTTGATAATTCTAGATTCAGCTAAAGGTTTTGTGAAGATATCAACAACTTGATCTTCAGTGTGGTAATATTCAAGAGAAACAACATTGTCATGAACCAACTGTCGCAAATAGTGAGCATGGAGCTCAACATGCTTCATCTTACTATGAGCAATGGGGTTATCGACAACCTATATGGCACTTTGATTATCACAATATATTCTAGTTTAGGTTTGAATAGGAAAGCCAAGCTTGCTAAAAAATTGACAAATCCAAACTACTTCAGTACCTTCTTGAATAACACCATGATATTCTGCATTTGTAGTCAACAAAGAGACTACCTTTTGTTTCTTACATGACCATACCAAGGGTCCAGTGCTATAGAGAAACACATATCTAGAAGTGGACTTCCATTCATCTCCATTTCCATCCCAGTTGGAGTTGGCGTAGCCGACTAGTGAATATGAGCTACGAAAATATTTGATACCAAAATGAATGGTACCCTTCAGATACCGAACAATGTGTTTGATTTTTTTCTAGTGGATTTCTCTAGGATCCTACACGAAACAAGAAACCACACTAATATCAAAGGAGATATAAACTCGACTATGAGTAAGATAAATAAGACTACTGACCAATTTTGAATAGAGAGTAGCATCGACAACGAGTGATGGAGAAGTTTTAGTAAACTTCACTCCATACTGAAAGGGAGTGGCACAAGGCTTCCAATAAACAATCTTAAAGCGTGTCAACAGATCCATTACACATTTAGACTAAGAAATGAAAAATCCATCACACAGTGATAATACTTGAAGACCCAAAAAATAATGCAGAGTGCTAAGATCTGTCATATCAAAGGAGTCAATAAGTTGTTTCTTCAATCTAAATATGAGAGAATTTTTTTTGCTAGTAATGATTAAGTCATCAACATATACAAGAACAATCAAAGTTTCTCCATTGGAGTGGAGAACATACAATCTATGATCATATTCACACCACTTGAAACAAATCCTAAGAAATAAACTGCCGATCTTAGTGTACCAAGCCCAGGGAGCCTGCTTCAAACCATATATTGACTTCTTGAGTTGACATACCAAATTGGAATCCGTCACAAAGCCAGGTGGTTGTTCCATGTAAATTTCTTCAGATAGTTCACTATGAAGAAAAACATTCTTCACATCCATTTGATGAATCTTCCATCCAAAGCGAGCAATGAGGGAAAGAATCAAGAAAACAAATTTCATATTTGCAATGGGGGAAACATTTTCAGTGTAGTCTATACGTTATTGTTGATAAAATTACTTCATAACGAGGCACACTTTATGTCACTCAACAACACCTTCTAAGGTAAATTTGGTCCTGTAGACCCATCGACACTTCACAATGTTCTTTCCATGTAGTCGGGGAACCAAGTCCCAGGTTTGATTCTTCGAAAATGAATCAATTTCAGTCTTCACTACCTATTCCCATTCAGGTCGACCTTCGACATATGAGTAGGTAACATGGTCAGAGGTTTCAAGAACATGAGTCATTAGGGAAATGATGACATGTTTCTTTTGACTTTGAATCTTTTGTTTGCATGAGGCATCTCCAACATCAACTCCAATGGATTCAATTTTATTGATAACCCATTGTGGTAGAAAAGAGATAGGTGATATGTGGTTCACTTGATTAGGTTGATCAGAAGGAAAATGTTCTGCATTTGATGGACCACATTGATTTTCAACAAAGGCTCAAAATTCTTTAAACTTCTCAATGACAAAATTTTGATTCTTTAGGAAAAAGACCCATGTGAAATGAGAGAAATATTCAATTAAAGTCAAAATGTACCTTGCACTTGCTAGTGAAGGTAAAAGGATAGAAAAAACATCATTGTGAACCAGTTCTAGTAGGTTCTGCGCTCACCACGCTTGTCCTGAGTCGAAAGGTTCCTAATGATGCTTCCAAAGTATGCAACCTGTTGGGCTCTAAAGATGTCCTAAAAACAACCTTAGTTTAACATTTATTTATCAACCTGAGGATTTGTCTTTTATTTCAAGAATATCAGCAAAGTCTATGCAGATATCTTGTAGAGGTTAAAATCGCGTAGTTAAAGAAAATATGAGTTTATCAACAATCAAGTTCCTCACACATTCATTAAACTTTTGAGACTAATATTTTACTGAACAGGATTGAAATATAATCTATAACATATTTAAAAGCATGAATTGAATTGCTAAATTGATCTAATTAAGAACATGAATTGAATCTATGGAAAATCTTAATAAACTGATCTATTGACAACTATTTGATCTGCTGGAAATAAATAACTGAGTATTGTAAATTGAGAAAAGAACAGTTAATGAAATGAACAACAAATGTTAATTCAGAGGAAAGGGACAACAAATACTAAACTAAGAGAAAGGGACAATAAATGCTAATTTAAGCGAAAAGGAACAACGAATACTAAACTAAGCAAAAGGAACACCAAATGCTAATTTAAGTGAAAAGGAACAACGTGTGTGAAAATGAGAGGAACTGTCAAGTAGTAAACTACAACAAAATGGAATCTAGAACAACAATAGATAACATTCACAATGAAGCATCTATCTTTTACAAGAAAACAACATGAAAGTATTAACACACTCACACATTTATCTTAATTACTACAAAGGAGATTTAAACCATAACACATAAATCAAATTGATACAATTACATATTGAGATAGTAACTCCTTCAGGCTAGGCCTTGAGTCCTCAGAAGTACTACTGCTAGAAACTTAGTAGGTGAAAATGATGAAAACGTTCAAAGCCTTTATTAATTCCATAACTGATCCAACATTTACAAAAACTGTTTGTGCAAAGAAATTTTGAGTTCTAAATGCTTGGATAAAATTCTTAGATTATTCTTTCCAGGATCCACTACCCTTTATATATTACAAAATATGGGCAAATTAATCTATCCTTATGATCGATAGATCCTCGGGATCGCTATTACTATTTATGAAGTTTACAAAATAGAGAGGCAATCTCTCTTGAAACTGCTTTGCACCTAATATCTTTAACCTCCAATAGCTTATGTATCTCCACAATATCTTTGTCTATCGTGGGTTTAGCAATATTTACCCATTCCTATAAAAAAATCAAACGATTCCAACCATATTTTAGAATTTATGGAATACAACTCAATAATATTTCTGGAAAACATTTTAATCATTTTCTACTATATTTTATTCCTAAGTAACGGAAAAGTCAATCGAGATTATATCATAAATCATGAGAATGAGGGGAATATTTGTACCTTTTCATAACCCAACATTACCCCCCGTCTTACCTTCTTGCATGTCCTCATGTAAGATAAGTTTTTACATGTAAAGAAATGATGTTGTAAGGAGGAAAAGTAGGTTCACCAGGTGCCCTGAACGCATTCTTACATTTGAGTTATCCAAAAGTAGTGTCTTCCCTCTTCTTATTAATTTAATAATCTCTCTAGTAATTCTCTGGAGGAAACCAAATAATAGAGGGATTATATTTTCACTCAATCTAGGCAGGTCCTTCTTCCTAGATAAGTCTAGCATACATTTCTATTCTGAAGGTGGCTGCAAATAAATTCTTGAACCTGAAGGGTTCCCTAATCTTTACTTCATTTGGAGAGGCATCCCACCTTAACTTGGAGCCAACAAGAGCTTCTTCTTTGAGTTCCCTAAAATATATCATGCTTGATCGTATAACTTATTGGTGAATAGGACCTAAAGAGCCCTTCACACTTCCCTTTTCATGAATTTCCTATGTCGCATGATGGCTGGAAAAGATTTTGGTGGTTCTCCTCTGACCCAGAGATCTAAGCCAGTTTCTATATTCATGAAATGTTTTTGGACTTTAGCCCACCTGACTTGATTTTTGGTGAAGGATAGAAATGATTGAAGTTGTATATCTCCAATAAAAGGACCAGGGTTATCTCTACTGTTGTCTTCCAAAATGAAGTTATGGAAGTATAATTCGCACATAAAATATTGTACTTTCTTCTCCTGCTCTCTAAAACATGACACAAATTCAGTTATAGTGGTGAATTTAATTGGTTTAACTTCTCGAATAGATTTCATCCTCGACAACAGGTAGAGTTCTATTAAAAACAAAGTATAATTGGTAGCAGGAGCTCTACAATCTATTGCATCAGTGTAGACATCACAAATCTCTTTGATTTTCTCCAAAGCTTTTTCCAATTGACCTTGTATTTTATTTGTCTTCTTTTGAGCCTTAGTCAGCGTAGCATAAGTTTCATTTTCCATTTTCGACATGGTTTTAAGTTGTTTAAAAACTCTTTGGTTCTCTTCCATGGTCACCATTTCATCTCTGGTTTGATTCAAGGCTTGTTGGGCTTGTACCAACTCTGCTTCTAGTCTATCAATGATGTCACTCTGATCTTGAAACTGAGATGTCTCTTCATTCTGACAGCCTACTTCTCTCATTGCTAGGACTAATGTCTGATTTTCTGCATATGTAGTCTCCAGAGGAGTGGGAATCACTTCCTCAGGTTGAGCATCTGCACCTTTTGGGATTCATGTTTGGGCCTCTATTTCATATGCTTCCAAAGAAATCTCCTCTTCATTTTGAACAACTACCCTTTCTGCTGCTATAATCTCAGTCTGAAGTTCCACTTCTGCTGTCTCTTCAAGAATATGCAGTTTTCTCTGTGTTCCTACATAACTTGTTTGGAATTCCCTCCCAAAAAGAGGATTCTTTTCATGTGCTCTATGTCTTTTGGTCTTCTTTCTTTCGTGGGCCTTGTCGGCTTGCTCTAATTGTTTTCTTAGTTCTTTGATAATTTCCTTAATCTTTCCAACTTTCTTCTTTAACACTTTAATCCTTTTAACCCTTCTTTTTAACAACTTGTTCTCTTGTTTTAGCCTTATGATCTAAAAAGGAAGAAGACTTGAAATCTTGAAAATATTTGCAAGTAAATTTTATGTGTTAAAAGAAAATAGATCAACTTTGCAACACATTAATTAAAGGATTACTCATTTAAGATACAAATAAACAAAAGCATAATCAATGAACATAAGCACATAAACACAACAAATGATAAAGGAGTTCACCCCTCTCTTGGGCTACATCTCTTGGTCCAACTTCCAATGGATCATTACTATTAATTGCTCAAAGTGCTCAAAAACGTGCTTTACAATGCTCAAATTGACCAACAGACTGCTCCAATGGCTTCAGAGCATCCAAAAACCCCTAGCTTGGCTTTTTTGGCACCTTGTTTGGCCAAAAAATGAAGAAGTTAGGCTTCTTGGAAGTCCCCCCTTCAAGCTTGTTGTCTCTGCATCTAAAAAACACACCCTTGTTCATGCAACGTAGCACACACGCAATTTAAAGCGTGAAAACCCAGCACCAAACAAAACTGCGCTAATGGTGCGAACTGTAGGACGGTTATGGGTGCACCATCCCCTAACCGCCTAGCTCTCGGGCATATGGGTTCATGATATGACCACGCGCATTTACAAAAATGGGGCTCTGTCCATAGGCGAATAATATAGTAACAAGTGGCGGGTAGGTTTACAACCGTTTGAACCATATTTCAACCGCGCACACACTATGTAACATAGCTGTGGTTATATGTGAAATGGTGCGCGACCAAGGGCTGGGGCTAAGCCCCGACCCGGTCGCGGCCCAAACCACTCCTACATTCAAATTCAAATATAATTTGCACCACATATATAATAAGAAACGCACGGTGGCGCGCTAGTTGGAATCTCCTTGCCAAGTCATTTCCCCTGCCCGAAGGTCATGGGGTCGACTCCTGCCCATGACAAAACTTTTAAACCAAACAAGTGACACGTGGCGACCACAGATTGGGCCACGTGTCAACATACCACTAGCCACCAAAATGACACGTGTCAAACGCTCATATGCCAACTGTTTGCCAATAAATGAAGGTCACATCATCACCTGCCACCTGGCTGTATGATCTCTGCCACATCAGCATATGATCATGCCACGTCAGCATCCGTACGGACTATACGAACTGCACAGTCAGCGTCCCCTTTTTTACCTGTTTGATGATTCAAACAGATCACAATATATCTCGCTCCCGACGTCTATTTGAGACGAAACGAGTTGCGTTGGGTTCACAATGACGAGGTCTACTCTCTCGTCTGATTTGAAGTGATTCCAAGCACTTTTAATTTTTGAGCAAAATTTGATCCCCTGATCACACCTCCCCATTGGAAAGCTTTTGGACCTCCAAAAGACTATATTCAGTCTATGTGAATATGAGGGTATAGTTCCCTCACCCTTCCAACCTCAATCCACTTGGCCTTACTTGGATTTGTACCTTTAAGACCAAGTCGAAGATACTCCACATTTCCTCGTTTTGAAGTTCGCATTCTCCTATCAAGGATGGTGTCTTCATGCAGTTCTGTAATATATTCTGGGGAAAAATCATCTATAGAAGGAATCTGAACATGCTCTCCATGATCATCAATCAACAAAGGCTCACACAATTTCAAATTATCAACATTAACAAATGCATACATTTGCATATAAGGAGGCAAATCTAAACGAAAGACATTGTTACCAATCTTGTCGATAATATTGAAAGGACCATATTGAATTGGTTTCAATTTTTTACCTTCTCCTTTAAGTCTCTCCTTACTGATGTAAAGCCAAACTTCATCTCCAACCTGGAAACTGTGATTAACACAATGCTTGTCATCTCTCGTCTTGTACTTGGCCTGACTCTTTTCCAACTTCTCTTGCACCACTTGATGTATCGACTGAATTTGTTCAATGAACTTTTCTGCCCCATCAATTTCATATTGACCATCAATAGAAATATCCTTCCCAAAGATAAAATCTAAAGGAGACTTGGTCAAAAAGACAAAACATGCTTCAAATGGCGACGTTTGAGTCGAAGAGTGCTTAGCTCGATTATAAGCATGCTGAATGTAGTGTAAATGCTCATCCCAAAGTTTAGGATGCTTGCTACAATAAGCACGAAGAAGATGCACCATTGTACGATTTACCACCTCTGTCTGACCATCTGTTTGCGGATGAAAAGTTTTTCTCTTTTTAAGTTTGGTGTCCATGAGTGCCCATAAACTCGACCAAAAAATTCCAACAAATCGAGAATCCCGATCAGAAATAATAGACTTAGGAAATCCAAAATGCACCCAAACATTTTGAAAGAACATTTGTGTCGTTTGTTCAGCTGTAACCTGCTTAGTACAAGGCATCAAAATACACATTTTTCTAAATCGATCAACCACAACATA
>SNQJ01S0001881.1:135705-149138 GCA_010110895.2 Picea sitchensis
AAAGGAACAACAAATGATAATTCATCAGAAAGGAACAACAAATGCTAAACTAAGCGAAAGGGACAACAAATACTAATTTAAGCGAAAAGGAACAACAAATACTAAACTAAGCAAAAGGAACAACAAATGCTAATTTAAGCGAAAAGGAACAACGCGTGTGAAAATGAGAGGAACTGTCAAGCTGTAAAATACAGCAAAATGGAATCTAGAAAAACAATCGATAACATTCACAATGAAGCATCTATATTTTACGAGCAAACAATATGAAGGTATTAACACACTCACACATTTACCTTAATTACTGCAAAGGAGATTTAAACCATAACACATAAATCAAACTGATACAATTACAGATTGAGACAATAACTCCTTCAGATTGGGCCCTTGGTCCTCATAATTACTACTGCTAGAAACTCAGTAGGCAAAAATGATGAAAACATTCAAAGCCTTTATTAATTCCATAACTGATCCAACATTTACAAAAATTGTTTGTGCAAAGCAATTCTGAGTTCTAAATGCTTGGATAAAATTCTTAGATTATTCTTTCCAGGATCCACTACCCTTTATATATTACAAAATATGGGTAAATTAAGTTATCCTGAGGATCGAGAGATCCTTAGGATCACTATTACTATTTATGAAGTTTACAAAATAGAGAGCCAATCTCTCTTGAAACTTCTTTGCTCCTAATATCTTTAACCTCCAATAGCTTACGTATCTCCAAAATATCTTTGGTTATCATGGGTTTAGCAATATTTACCCATTCCTGTAACAAAATCAAATGATTCCAACCATATTTTAGAATTTATGGAATACAACTCAATAATATTTCTGGAAGACATTTTAATCATTTTCTACTCTATTTTATTCCTAAGTAACAGAAAATTCAATCGCGATTATATCATAAATCATGAGAATGAGGGGAATATTTGTACCTTTTCATAACCCAACACAACCCTTACATACACCTTCAGGGGGAAACACCCTTGGTAAACTAGCAACCATGTTCTAAGTTACTAGTTCCTGTAGACTTTAGAAATTCAAATGTTTGAGTTGTTCACGCCAAATTCAAATTCTCTCATAATTTTGAGAAATAAGCGTAGTCGGTTAAGATTCAGGTCGATTCAAGTCATGAAACTTGTATAAATTTTCCGTCGGGTCCAAAATCCTGTAAAAAACAATCAATTTCCCTTTCTTTAGATCCTGAAAATAGAACCGATCTAGGCAAAATTCCACAATCTTACTGGTTTGAATAAACTTAACAACAAACAACAAATTGGCACTAAGATTTGGCACACTATAGACGTCGACAATTTTACCATGTCGACAATATACAACACTGTTATCGGACATATCGATAAGTGATGACACAAACATATCTCCCTAGTTTCACCCCGAAACTAGAACAAAACAAGACATAATATAAAACTTTCCCTAAGTTTTAATTATCAAGCATACTAACTAACAAGAGATAAATGACATACCTTTTAAACGTCGTTTGTCCTCACTAGTGTAATCTTTGCTCCATTCCAAGGTTTATGGGATGTTGAACTTGTAAAAATACACAAGCCAACGAAGTGAAAGAAACAATGTATACTCAACAAAACCTATGTATGTGATCAAGGAGTCATACAATAAAATAAGACCAATTTTATGGGGAAGAAATATATCACTATATTAAATATATAAAAAGGAGAATACAACCAATGCATTGATGTTGTAAGTTCCCTTCCAACAGTTCCTTGCTTCCCACACACTTCTGCTCCACAAATTCTGAGATCAACAATCTATCTTGACAAAGCAAAGCTCAAAGCCAACATACAATCTCTGAAAATGTCAAGCTACAAAACTCAAGAACTTTCCAACTAAGCACTAACCAACAAACTTTTCCCATGAGAAATCTTCTCCTTTTATAATATGAAAAGGATAGGGTGAGGAGGTTAGGATGATCCCATGATATCAGGGACGTGACTCAGATCCAAACCGATCAGAGGCCACCTCACCCTCAAAGCTCCTATTCTAGAACTTTTGAGAAATTCCTCTTTTTCCTTCTTACGAAAATCATTGCACCCTTAACACTAAGCAAACTGCGACAACGTCGTAGGCCACCGTGGTGCAACCTGTGATGATCCTAGATTGTCACACCCTTAACAATAAGCAAGGTGCGACGATCCCTTTTTCTAAGGTTTTTGACAAAGGAAAAGTATAATTTCATCTCTCTGGAAAACGTATCTTCATTCTTCTTCAGGGATTCAGGCCATTTATCCTTCTCAAGACAAAGGATAGGTTTACATCATTAACAGTCATAGGAGTGACGAAAATAATTTGTAACAGTGAGCTCCCCAAAGTATGAAGTTAGAACGAAGTGATAGCTTAAATACTTTGTCGAGTGTGTGTAGGGAACAAGGAACACGTCGGTCGGAAACCTGCCAAAAAACAAGGAAATACAGTACAATAATATATCATCACTGAGGTAGGAATTCCCATAATCAGAATACAAATGACTCAAATCATAAATGTCGACATGAAAAGATCCATGTCAAGTAATAYAGGTCATGGCCACTAAACATACRTTGTGGATCCATGCCATTATGACTCAAATCTTAATAAACACCAATACWCCATGGATCTATGTGTTAAAGACTCAAATTTGAACATAGMCACAAGACTACACTGTGGATCTATGCAACAATACAATCTGAATATAATCCAACACAACCTGAATCTATCAGAAAATATCAGGGGTCTTCTTCTCCATCACTCTATAGTATGAATCTAACCATGCAAATACATGTGTTGAAGTCGAACATGGTAGAAACCACTTGATTACCAATCATTAGTAAATACCATTAACAAGTGYGAGGTAAATCACTATTAAYGTGAATGACTCCCAAGGTACACTAGTACAATCCAACGTGTGTGAATTTATGAGATGAATTTGATCACAAATCAATAATGAAAACCCATTGTCGAAAGCGAGGAAACCTACCATTGAGGCATGTAAGTTACAAGGTACCAATTAGTTTCTAAGTCTAATTCATGGATAATGAGTTGAAGTCAACAAGAAAAGACTTGTCATAGGAGGGCATTAATGTATCCCCAATCAATGACATGAACCAAGTAACAAGATTTGAAATAGATCAGAGTAACAAGTAATTCAGAAATGACTTAGGGATGGCTGACGCAATAGAAGGCTTAAGGACTGCATAAATGGCCAACGCAATAGAAGGCTTAAGGACTGTAGAAATGGTCGATGCAATAGAAGGCTTTCCGGGTTGAACTTCTCTTTGAACATATTGACGACATGACAATTGCCTTGGAAACACTGACTCAACAACAGGGATCACAGACCAATTTGTAATCTTATAAAGGAGTATGATCAAGAGACAAGTGGATTTTCCAACCTAGACACAAAGCGAGTGAAAAGGTGTCATGTTCAAAAGAGACTCTTCCATAGAATATAGGTTTAGATACATTTCTTTCCCAATTCCCCCCCCACCATTTCTGGCGAGTACCTCTTTATTTTTACACAATCTTGAGGAGGATAACATATACTTGTAATGTAACCTCATCCTTTGGATGATCCCCTCGGAGTATGTTTAACGAACCCTAGGAAGGAGTGGTTCGGTCCCATATGGGCCTTTCTATGTTTGTTTTACAAGTCCAAAGAAATTAAACTCAAGGGTTTTTCATGTTTAGAGAGTACGAAAAACACTTAAAGGAAAATCCAAAATGTCTTTTTTCGTAAAGTAGACTGGTGAGACCTAAAAAGAGATAAACTACTGCTCAAAAAATGTTTTCTTCAAATACTTTAACGGGAGTGAAAATAACAAGATCGATCGACAATCTTTTCATGTTTAGAGAGTCTGAAAAGAACTTAAAGGGAACTCCAGGGGGTGCCTTTTTTGTATAACCTTTACGAGTCTGAAAAAGTGTTAAAAGTTTACTCGGTTACATTATGAGCTATTTACTAGCATGAGAAAGAACAAAGACTAAGCTCAGGATCATTTTCATTTTTACACAAGCTTAAAACAAAAACAAAAAACTATGCTTGGGATAGATTTTATTTTTACACAAGCTTAAAACTAGCCAAAACTATGTTTGGACCTAGTTTCACTTTTACACAAGCTTGAACTAGAGGAAACTATGCTTGAGATAGGTGGTTTCATTTTTACACAACCTTGAACCAGAGGAAAACTATGCTTGCAACTTCCCAACGCATAATCCAGGGATGGTTTGTACTTAGCCCCCAGCTTAAGAAGATAGTGGCTTAACTTCAACATGAATTCTAGAGGCTGTAAGAAAATGYCCCCCAAGTTYGTTTCATCCAACTACAAAGGAGAATAAAATGAAGCTTCAAATACTAGATGAAGGACTTGAATCAAACAWAGAGGGATAMAATCTATTTCATTTTTTAACGATCTTGACACAGGAATAGGAACTATGCTCGAGAATCTAGGTTCAATCCCCAGACATCTGTTTCATTTTTTAACGAGCTTGACACAAGAGAACAACGATGCTCATAAACTTTGTTTCATTATTTAACGAGGTTGTCACGGAGATGAAAAAACTATCCTCGTGACCTCTGTTTCATTTTTTAACGAGGTTTCCATAGAGAAGAAAAACTATCCTCACAACTGGTTTCATTTTTTAACGAGCTTGAAATTAGAAAACCATGCTCAAAGATTCTCTACTTGATCATGGCTTCCAAGAGGACAATGCTCTGGAAGGAAACCATGTCAAGGGACAAAACTCATTCATGGCTTCCAAGAGATATTCATTGGAAGAAAGAAACACACTCTGGAAGGAACACATGTCGAGGGTCGCGACAGGGGTAAGGAGATCAGGCTCGAATAGCCCTACTGAAGATATCACCATGTGAAATACCAGATCCAAGTCATAAGAGATTGACCTTACAGTAAGAGGATCATTTGCATCAATAGATGAAGGGATGGAAGACAATGCCACATAATTGACCTATGGCGAGGTTGATACCGTCTGCATATAAGAACTGTTTAGGGATGTCATCTAGTCAGGACCAACAAATGAAAGTTGATCAATAGTCACAATTCTTCCATTGTGAGAGAAATATATCACACAAAAAAGATTGGACACGATAGCTTTAATGGCATAGACGTAATCTCGCCCAAGGAGTAAATAGAAATCCAAGGGGTCTTGCACTACCATGACATCAATAAAGACAGTTTTCCCTCCCAAAGTTACCGGAAACGTCTGAGAAAGGGTCCCTAAAGGTTGATTGGTTCCTCTGTTAAAATTTAACAGATTCTGCGTAACTGGCACAATATGAGGACAACCCAAAGATTCTCAAGCAATAGAGGAAAAAATACTACCATATGCACCTTCATCTATCAGCGTCTGAGGAACGTCCCGACCACAAACTTGAACTATAATCTTAAAGGGAATGTGAGAGGGAAGACAAGGTCCAGTCAACGCAGCCCAATCAAAAAGGATGGATTCATTACTTGGAGGAGGATCCATAGGATAAGGAGGAGGTAGTGTTTGTATCAACGAGAAAAATGTGAGCAATATCGAGTTTAATCTCTAGCGGGAGAGTAGGATCAACTGATGACAGGATCAGATCGACCACTTGGGTTGCATTCTCCAAGGGTAAAATGGGGTCGACAGTTGGAAACAGATCGACTGCTTGGGTTTCACTCTCTAACGGGAGAGTGGGATCGAGAAAGGATGGGATCAGATCGACCACTTGGTTAACTGGTTCAACTAAGGACATGACCAAATTGACTACCTGATCAACCGGAATGACCGATAAAGGGACCGTATTGATCATTCCATCAACTACAGGTGGGTCAAGAGTAAGCTTACGATAAGCATATGGACGTTGAGGTTGGGGAACATTCATGTTTTCCAATAATTTCGAGGATTCGTCTATATGAGGGAAAAAGTGAGTTTTATGACTCCCTCCACATAGCATACACGGGAACTTGACTCTACTTTTCTTCTTCCCAACGATATCTTGACTAGTTGATGGGAGGTTATCATCATGTTGTTCAAAGGCTGGCGACATGGGCTGGCGAGGGTGTGTAGACCATGCTTCTATAACCTTGGATAGACCAGGGAAATCCTTAAGAACATGGATACCCTTACAAAGCCTGCAAGGTTACTTGGGATTATGGGTTGTTTGGGTGATATTGACATCATCATCACTCCCAACACGACTATCAGTAATTGGTAGTTTTCCAACTTGTCTGGCAGTGGTTGGAGGTTTGGACCCTTGCTTATTTTTCTTCTTCTTAATCTTCCTTTTCTTCTTCTTATTATCCACCAGGTTACTAGCTTCAGAGATTTCACTCAACGAAGAATATGAAACAAAAGAAGACCTTGCAAGTGGAGAAGGTGAAGAATCAACATGAGGTTGATTTTCTCAAGGGGAAGTTCTTACAACCGAAGCACATACTGCATTTGGGATTACCGAAGTGGAAAACAACCATACCAACAATCCAATCATGAGACCTGGAAGGCTCAAAGTAGCGATGTAAGGAGGACCAATGTTTCCATAAGAAGGAAAAGAAAAAGGTTCCCCTGGAGAAGGGGTTTCTTCATTGGTCATTTCGGGAAATGACACCATAAATACAGATCCAACTTAAGGCCTACAAGGGAAAACAAACAACACACACTAAAAATCTAGTAAGCAAGAAAGCAAACAAAACCTTCTCACAATGAACGCACTAGTTGGTGATGAAATCCAACGTCGCTGGAAAAATGTAAGAAGGGGTTGATATAGAGCGGGTGGAAAAGTTACGTTGACGACATGCTTAACGGATTTACACCTTGGTGCAAGCTCCCACACATAAATGTGGGTATACCCTCTAAGGAGCCTGAGTGATTTTGGCCAACGTCGATTCCAGGTACCGTGAAGACTTGCCCCTCCACAGTCACCTTGTGTAAAGACCCTAAAGAGATAGGCTAATAAGGTTACCAATTATGAAAATGATGCCTAGGGAAGTAGTCGACAGTCTGATACATGCGCAAGGGCAAGGTATCTAAGCCCGAAATTTCCTCGAGAATTTTCGCACATGATTTTCTTCTCAAGTGACCCCCAATAATAAGCGCAATCTCTACACTAAGACCAACAAAGCAGGGTGAGTAACTATGTCAGCTCTAATGCGACCTCATGATCAACCCTTGTGTTAGAAGGGCTTCCCAAGACAAAATGTAGCAAGTGGATTTATTGCTCCCTAACTCAAGATTCTATGTTTGTTTACATCTTTGGAAAGTTATCTTTCACACCTAGTCCAAATCCCTACAACTAATATAATGTAGGTTTGGTACCAGAAAATATAAAAAATGTCTAATCAATTTTTATAAGCGCTTTATTTTAAGGTTGTTGTTTACTTAAAAGGAAAATGGCGTGGACTACATGATGTTTTGACCGACTCTAAACAATGAAAAGAAATTAGAATGCAAATATTTCACTTCGATGAAAACTATATTACAAGAAGGAGAAAACGTTTATCATTCCCAAATGCACAATGTCCCAAAATTTTATTAAACTCATCAATATCAAGATATTAAATAAATGATTCAAAGAGACTGTACACCAAAAATGCCAAAAACCATGTAATTTTTCTACTTCAAATGCAAGGATGTCCCCAATCTAATGCAAAACAAGAATTAAAACTTTATATTTCAAAGATACACTAAAAGGAATAACAAGCTTCTTAAAAAAAAAATAAACCCAAACTAATTTTCTCTTTTAACACAAATTATTCAGGAAAAAGAAGTGTTCTTTCACTAAACAATTCTAAAGAAAAGATAATGATTTTTAACTAAAAGACACTCAAAGAACGAGATCAAATCTTTCAAAAGAAAACAAACTAAAACAAAGCAAAGAAGGCTAAAATCATATTCAAAGTTGTCAAGCAGACTGTAAACAGAGCATAAAAAATCACCCCAAACACTTATCACATATCTGGGCAAGGAAAACCATCAAAAACTAAATTTTTTCACAAAATCTTCGTGGTCTACTAACCAACACAGTGCGACGATCCTAGATCGTTGTGGGCCAAAGAATAGTACAAGGCAATGATGGCACACTATGTCTAAAGGCAGGGTGTGTCTGTTGGAACAGGGACAGACCCAGGGTTCAACGCTTCAATAGCGCACCAACAAAACCCTAACTACCAGCCCTTTCGGCAACACCTGCGAAGAAGATGAAGTCTCACCCGAGGTAGAGGTAGGGGGGATTGCAGGACTCAAGTGTCTACAACCTAGCTGGGACACAGATCTGTGATCACAATACTTAATAGAACACTTAGCAGTTCACATTCATTAGTATTTAACCCTCATTTACATCGTAGGTAAAACCCTAATTACAGAGCATCACAGTAATCAACAAGATCTAACACATTCAAGCACTTAGCACATAGAGATAGATCAGATCTAGAATTTATTCATATTACGAAGCACTAAGACACTTTATCAGATGCATATAGCATACATAAAGATAACAGTAATAAGCATAAATCACATTAATCACACAAAGCAACCATAACACATCATATATGTGGTTCACCCTCAGCGTGGGGCTACTTCCACCAACTCTTTGTCTTCTTTATTATCTTTTGTCAATCTCCTTACATGCACAAAGCATCAAAACCCACTTCGCATAGGACATGAGATCTGCGTGCACCTCTCCAGATCCTCCTTCCCCAAGCTTAGCAGAGCACAGATCCTTTCTTACAATCACTTGCACTTATCCTTCCAAGTTCTTAGTACATCGTATGCACAAATCTAACTCAATCACATAGATCCAACCACTTACATTTCTTGCACTCATCACAATATCCTTCTTTTTCTAATTACATCGCCTAGACTTCTATTTATATATTACAAAAAGGCCTAAACATGGGGAAAAACCCATGTGCCGACATCCCATACTCGTTACATAAACCCTAAACCCAAAAATCCTGCAAAAGGGGGCGAGATCTCGTGATATTTGCTTTTCTTGGCATTCCATCTTCGACCAGCTTGTCGAATTCCCAAAATTGGTCAAACATGAGCAACGTTTCCACAAAACATGGTCGAGGGCCAACAAGCCCCCAACACTCACCTGTGACTCGTCCTGAGTCACTCTGTTCTGGCTAACCTTGCCTCGAAGGCCTCTAGCTTAGTTCGAGCTGCCTCTACCTGTTTCCTTGCTAGAGACTCCTATTCGATGAACTCTTGAATAATTTTCTCAGTCACTGGTCCTTCCAAGCGATGTTCTACCGTGGTGACTACTTGTTCTAGTTGTGCACCATGTCCTTCAATATCCTCAAAAAGTGTACAAGCTTCATCCTGCACTGGCTGGAGCCTCTGGGTCACTTCCATGACTTTAATTTGGATGGCATGGACCTGTTGCTAAATCGTGTGCTCTTCCTATGAGATTTTCATACTCTCAACCAGTGACAATGTCTTCAACTGTGCTTGTACTGTTGTTTCTTATTGCTTTGCCTCCTGAAGATGTGACTCCAATGTCCTTAGTTCAGGGTCCTTTGCAAGGCGCATGTAGGTCTATGCACTTTGACTGCTGAGTTTCTTGCATTCCAATGTCAATGACTTGATTCTCTCGAATGAGCTCCAGGTAGTTTCCTCTCGATGATCTCGCACTTCCTACAGAGTGCTTGGCACTACTTGCAATTCTAGTTCTGTTATTCATGCTTGGAGTTGTTGAATGGCTTTAGCGAGCTTCCCCACCTAGCTCTCAACAGTTTCTTATTCCATCTTTTCTAAGCCCGTCATAGAGAGAAGTGATTTGGTGATTGATTTTCTAACTCCTATCTTCTCTGCAAGCAATTGTTCTTTCTCCTTCTGGATCTGCGCTCTATCCTCTGCAAACTTTGCCTGGAGGTCATCTTTTTCTTGTTGTGCAACCCAACGTTGCTCTATGGCTTCCTCTTTTTCTTGCTTCAGTGCCTCTGTGGTCTGTTCCTTTCCCTCCTGGACCTAACGAAGGTGAGATTTTTTCAAGTCTGTTAATCTATGTAGTTGGGCAGGCTCATCTCCCAACTCTGCTCCTTCTGATGGCAGTGGCGTAGTAGACATTGCATGGCTCAAATAGAGAGCATGTTGTACTCCTTTAATATCTGATTCAATCCTGTCAAACATTGTCTCATGTTTGTCTTCACTTCACTACAAGATATCCTCTGAGGTGTCTGACATAGTAGCAATGATAAGGTCAATGTCATCCACCGTTAGCACAGTTTGAAATGGCAGTTTATTGGCTTTTGACTTCTTCCCCATTGTAGTTTTCTTTGGGGAAACCTTTCTTTTCTTGGATGTCTCTGTCTCTTCGCAGGGATATTTAGGCAGTGTTACACAACCCTGCTTCTGCTTGTGTTTTTTCCCTTCATCCTCTTCTTCTTCCACTTCATCATCTCCTCCTCCTTTAGGTGATTCTGATGTAGTATCTTATGATGCGTTGTTCAGTTCCTGTACATCTTCCTTCTTTTTCTTCCTATTGTTGTTGAGTGCATCATATTCTTCTCGAGTGACTACAACACTTTTGATGAGGTCAGGGTCAGACAACTCTTCCTGTTCTACTGGTACCAAGAATTTTGTAGGCCATTCCTTTGTTATTTCCTCCATATCTTCCTCAGTGAGATTATAGTAACTCTACAGCTCCTCCTTGCTTCCATCTCTGTGCACAGTGATATATATGAAATGTCTATCTGTGTAGAACTTTGCAAATGGCATGAATTGATGCAGTGCATTCAATGTCATGTGAGGGAAGGATTCAATGGCCCTCTTCAACTGTAGATAATAGGTGCGGAACACCGCGTTTGACTTCCATTGGTTCTCCATGCCGCTCAAGTACCATAGCGTAGTGAGCTTCGCAGCTAGTGGTTCAGACGACTCAATTTCAGGGAAGGTCGCTCCTTCCAGCATCTCCCAAGCAATGAAGGTAATGAGAATTAGCAGCCAAATGAAATGAAACTCATATCCCTGATCCTAATCTTCATGACATTCTTTCTCTAAATGGTTGACGAGGTACCTCGCCTAGTTCATTTTTCAGCCCCTCAATGCATTTTCCTGCGAGGTGGACGACGAACCCCGTGACCTGCGTTGGCCTATTATTTCTAATGAGCTTACCAGTGATCAACTAGAAAGTTAGGCACACTACGTCGTTCTGGATGGAAGATACCTTGTAGCCCTGCTTCCCCTTCTCTTCATCGCCATAGGTGTCTTTGATTTTCATTGCCAAGGCATGATATGCAACCTTACCTGGGTAAAAGTCTTGTGGGTCTAGTCCTTGCATGCTTAATCCAGTGATCTGATGGATCAGCACTGGATCGACAATGATGCATATGTCAAACCATAGCTAAGGACCATGGACCTCTTGATGTCTTTCAAAGTGTGGTAACTTCATTACATTGAGGATCGTGGACCTTGCGTTGTACATGGTCCATGGTTGGGGGATTATCTTTGAATTCTTCCACGATGTCTTGGTTAAGTACTTGTATGGTGTGAGCATGCCATATTTATTGCGATGTACCAAGTTATATCCGTTGATATTCAACGTTAGAATCCTCTCCAACTGGAGTCCTACAACGCGTATCCCCTTCGGGAGGTACGAGGTGATCACTATGTAGTCGAAGTCCCTCGGGATGCTATCACGACCCACCGTGCTAGCCAGAGGTGGGATGTAGTCGGGCATGATTTATGGGATGAGCTTCGCATTCACCACGTCATCACGATGCTTTCTACATTTCTCAATAGCGGGTTGGTTAGACCGACGTTGCGCAGTCAACAAGGATGCTTCCAATCCTCACGTCGATGAAGATTGTATGCCTGTGGACATCACCTTTTCATCCATGAGGTCTATTAGGATCTCTTCAATGGAATTTTCTATTGTGCTAATTTCATCCGACATGCACGCTCGAGATCAAATATCTCAGGTCGGTGAGAAAACACTCAATGTAACAGAATGGGTGGCGAGCTCTCAATAAGCACTACGCGGAAGCAACTAGTTCTTTGTGGGCTCGGATAATCACAATTGGAAAAAGTGTTCTCGGTGAGACATCCAATGGGATAAATAGAAATTATCATAATGGACTCCTCCAACGGGTAGGAATGCCTTAGTCAATGCGATTCCATCTGTTATGGTGTGGTCCCAATGGTATAATGGTGATGATTTCGGAAATAATTGTGTTTCTAGCCATTTTGGAGAGTCATTCTAATGGTCGGGATGCCTCCAATGGTCATATTTCTTCGTCGTGGCAAAGTGACAATCTGCATTGTTCTGATATCCCAATGAGGTTCAAATTCTGTAAGCCTTCCTTCTGCGAAGTTCTCTCTGGAACTTCCTGTAATTTTTCTAACTTGGCTTTCTTCTTGCTGAGCTTTCTGGCCTTCTTTCCTATGATCTGACTTGCTGGGTTCCTCTTTCCATTCTTATTCTTATCTGTACTTAACAAAGTAACTTCACTTTGTTGAGGATCTTTCACAAGGTTCGAAGATAGTACTTCTTCTCTCACTGGAGTAGGTTCTCTACTCTCCTGCATGGATAAGTTCTTAATGACTTCCTACGTTCTTTTAACTTCGAAAGCTAGGTATCTGGCCCTCGGTTTCTTCGACGTGTCCTCTTGTTATTCTATTAAGCGTGCTATTCTCCTAGCCATTAAATACTTTAAGTATTTCTTTTTATGTTCTAGGGATTCCTCTTATTCATTCCTTTGAATCTGATCTTTCTCAATCCAAGTCTTTCCTAGAAAAAGTAAAAAGTGTTCATTGTTCTCAGCAAACGTTATGACCTCAAATTCTTCTTTTGTCGATGCTCCATGGGAAATCGTAGGTACATGGGTAAGTCTTCCACATAGAGTTATCAACTTTCCTTTAAACAATCATATTCCTCCCAGTGAGGGAACCATAACAGGCTTTCCTAAGATCTCCCAAGTACTTTCTGTCGTAAATTTCACCTGTGTTTCTGCATCCAATACATAGTCTATGTCGAAGTCTCTTATTCTTGTTTATATGCACTCTTTCTCTTTTAATATCTCTAATAAACTAATGTCTCTATGATCATTCAATGTTTCTTTCATCTTCAATAATATAGTCGTTGATTCTTTCTTGTTCTTGAGCATATTCTTGATCTCTTGACCTTCCTCTTGGTTTTCTTGTCTCATGTTCATATTTTCAACTTTAGCAATCATTCTATGGCATTCTAAAACTTCATGTCCGGTAGCTTTACAACAAAGGAAAATAGGACCTTGACCAGGGAATTCCTTAGCAGTATGTCCCGGTCTTCTGCAACTATAACAAAGATTCAATCCTCTCTTTCTCTTAAACGATACCCAACCTTTCCTGTACTGTGCACTGGGATCACAGTGATGAACTTGCAAAAAATTCTTTCTAGGATCCTGCATCCACTTGTTAGTACAAAAATTATTTCTATGCATAGGGATAACATATCT